>JAQGBH010001456.1:0-32455 GCA_034698265.1 Sminthurinus aureus | reverse complement strand
AACTAAAAAGACGTGGAGAACAGGAACAAGAAGATGGAGAAGACGGAGAAACGGCGTTCAATAGTAAATCTAAAGTGTTCAATGTTCAATGGGTACATGGTTACAGCTCCATTCTCCATTCTCTATTTTCCATCTCTATAAATATTCCCAGTGTGATATTTCCGCAGATATCCGATCCGGGAACCCACCAGCAAACAGCCAACGAACCAACGGCACGGCACTTGCACGCATTCCATTATGTTTTACTCCATTCTACTCACATCTCCTCCACGTTTTCGAGTTTTACCGTTCCATTTCCACCAGTCTATCTCTTTGCTCTCTTTACTCTTTACTCGATGTACTCTTCGTACTCGAGACTCGAGACGATGAGATGAAGAGGAAGAACAAGATGATGATGATGCCATTCTACGTTCTCCGTTCTCCATTTTCCATCTAGACTCGAGACTCGAGACTCGAGTTCCGAAAAGTATTACCTACTTTTCTTCAAGGTGTGTGCTGTGTTCGGTGTTTGGTGTGTTATGAGCACTTTCAACTTGAGCATTGAAAACACTCTGGATTCTACTTTCTACATTCTACGCCGCACCGAGCACCGCTCAGCGCTGTTCAGAACAGCACAGAAGAGCAAAGGAAAACAGAGCACAGCTGTGTATAAAATTGAGGAGGGAAAATATCCCATCATATCCTATCATTTTACATGACTTTAAACTCTATACTCTAGACTTTAGACTGTAGACTCTTTTTGGAAAGTAAAAGTTGAGAGTTTATGCCTGAGAGCGGACGTCGTGATGTGATGTGATGTGATGCGATCCCGTGCGATTTGGTGCGATTTGGTGTGATGGTCTAGATAGATATGGAATATGGAGTCAGTCGGGAAAACAGTTTCGACTCTAGATTCTAGATTCCAGATTCTACATCCTAGACTCTACAGTTTTGAGTACAGAGTTTAGAGTTTAAAGCTTGGAAATCTCGTCCTCTTCTGTATTATCTTGTCCTTTCAATCTGCATTATGTACGTCCTGTGTATTTGTACACTGTGCATTTTGCCTTTAGGTTTCAGCTTGAGCTTTGAGCTTTGAGTTTGTAATTTTGAGTTTTGATTTTGAGATTGGCTCTCCACTCTCCAGCTATTTGGCCTTCAACTTTAACGTCAACTTGAAATTTCAAAAGCTGAGAATGGAGAATGGAGATAAATCCAATTTTACAGGCAGCGAGACACAGACATCACACATCACACACTCATGCACATATGCACATTTGTATTTACTGTTTACACACAACATACAAAACACCAAACTCAAAACAGAGAGATGAGTCGTTTGTCCAGTTTATTTGTATTTGTATTACTATAGATTTTTGATAGATTCCTGGAAATATTTTCTGTACCACATGAGAATCTAGAATCTAGAATCTAGAATTGGATGTGAGAACTTGACTTGAGTGGTCCTCGTTCTGTTTTCATGTTATGTGTGTTTTCTGTTTTCTAGTGTGTTGTTTTGTATTTTGTGTGGTCTGATGTGATCTTTTCTTATCAATTTTTACATGAACCATATTTGATATTTGATGTTTGATGTTTGGTATTTGGTATTTGGCCTTTTAGGGAAAAGAGGAAAAGCTGGATGAAAAATTGGGAACTCAAGTGTCATGTGAGCTGTGTTCAAGGAAATTTGGTGTTTTGGTGTGCGCTTAAAATCAGAAAGAATTTTTCCATTTATCATACTTGAAACACTGTCTCATATCGCTGTCGAAAGGGAATAAAACAAGACGACGAAGAGAAGACCAATGACAAAAGATACTCTTAAAAATACTGAGAAAAGGAGATGATGACAAAAATAACAAGAACAAGATGAAGATGGCCCAACATCAAAATATAAAACCATCATGACCTGGTCCGGTCTGCGTTCTCCGGTCTGATCAAATGACCCGTCATCAAATAAAATTAAAAAACATTCCGGAAAATTGGGCTCCATTTCCCAAAACCAGATTCTAGATTGTACCTTGAATTTCCCAATAAGGATTTACACCAGAAACTCGTAATCATTTTTATCCCCTTTAATGCAAGATCCGTGCTCAATACTCAATGCTCAATGCTCAATACTC
The DNA here is from genome assembly GCA_034698265.1 of Sminthurinus aureus. Classification (NCBI taxonomy): domain Eukaryota; kingdom Metazoa; phylum Arthropoda; class Collembola; order Symphypleona; family Katiannidae; genus Sminthurinus; species Sminthurinus aureus. The sequence goes on along the minus strand of JAQGBH010001456.1, from coordinate 30,359 downwards.
AAAGCTCTTTGCTCATCATTCACCTGTCGCCTCTTCTCATTTGATATCGTAACCTCAAAACTGAAAATTCGTCTCCATCTTTTAAATAAGATTATGCATCATCACATAATCATCATCATTTCCTTGTTTCAAGTTTCAAGTGTCCCAGTTTAAACAGATCATTTAAAATGTCAGAGAACTGTGGAGAATATGATGATGGCGTTTCTCCACGCCTCATTTCATTCAATTATCCTCACTCTTCAATCTTCACCTTCTTCCGCCTCCCGGTAAATTTGTGTGAATTTCTAACAGTTTCCTCTTTCAAATTTAGAATTCAAATCCACATCCGCTTGTGCAATCCGATTTAGAAATTCGGCAACTCGAGAACTCGGGAATTTAAACCGTCTTTGTTTGAATGTAAATCTCCAGTCTCAAGTCTCCAATTCTCACGAATTCACTCGCTCACTTCAATACAGTCCTCAACGGGAAAATCCAGAATCCAGAATCCAGTCAATCTAACATCTAAAATCTAACATCTAGTCCAATCCGATTGAATTGAATTCAGTTTGGCAATGGAGTGGAGTGGATTACACCCGAGAATGGAGAATGGAAAACTCGTCTTCCTCTTTCTTCCAAAAATAGTCACAGTTGAATCCACAGTTCACAAAAGAAATGTAAATCTATGGCAATGGAGTGTGTAAGTGAAACTGTAGCCTAAACTTTGATCTAGTTTACACTATTACACGCAACTCGTGTCTCGAGTCTAAAATCTGGAACTCAGAATCTATGTATAGAGTGTAGAATGTCGAATCGAGATTGTAGAATTTGGAGTGTAGGATTTCCTTGCAAAAAAATTTGCAATTCAAAATTCGAGTTGGAAAACAGAGGGAGAAAGGTGCAGGTTTAGAGTTTAGAGTTTACAACTCCCACACACGTACAAGGTAAAGTGTACACATGTGAATGGGAATTGAATCCCATCTGCTCAATTCTGAATAAAGAATCTAGAATCCAGATTCTTTTTCAGCTGTTTTCACTCTTCACATCATCCCATTGCATTGCTTTGCTTTGTGAGTTGTAAGTACTTTTTTTCTCAGCTCTACAGACTACAGAATACACATGCGAATATTCTATTCCTACTTTTATTTGCATTTCATTGAGTTGAGTTGAGAATTGAAATTGTGAAAAAAAACATCTTCACATCTGCTCTACTTCCGACTCGAGACTCAAGACTCTAGACTCTAAACTCAAGCGACTCTTAACACAACTCTGTTCAGCTCTGGGTCTGGTTCTGATTCTGATTCTGATTCTGGAGAAAATGCTGATGTGACACTCTTTTTCCCTTTCTCCGTTTCAACGTCTATATTATGATTCTGTCTGATATTTTTACTGATGCTGGTACTGCTGATGCTGATGTCAATGCTGATACATAAAATGTGGAGAGATTTGAATTGGCTTTACTTTCACTGCAGAAGGAGAACAAGAAGATGGAGAAGGAGATGAAAAAGAAGCAGTCGGTAACTTGTAACTCGAAGCTCGAAGCTGGAAACTGGAAACTCGTAACGAGACATAAATATATGAGACAGTGAAGAAGAGTCGAGACTCCTCGATCCTGGATCCTTGAGTCAAGAAAAGACAAGTCAAGTCAAGTCAAAGTCAACGCCAAAGCCGAGTCCAATGCCAAAACTACTGTAAACTCAAGACTAAGAGAAAGCTGGAACTGGAGTCTCGAGACTCGAGACGCAGTCACCAGTTCCACTCAGTTCAATGTTCGAATAATATTATTATTCAGGCTCAAGACTCAAGTAGCTCGAGCTGAACATATATTAGTTTTAGCCTAATTTATGCCTGTCGACGCTGAAACTGGAACTGGAACTCCAACTCCAACTTTTTCATGGAAGATGTGAAAGAAAAGGGGAAAAGTTGCTCAATGCTCAATGCTCAATGCTCAAGGCTCAGTGTTCAAAGCTGGAGGATATTTTGAAAGTAGAGGAATAAAGTGAGCTAACAAGATCCATTCATGATATTATCATCCTTATTATCATTATTATTATTTTTCATCCTCCTGTCTAGTGTCTAGTGTCTCATCATGTTTATCAACAGTCTTTGATCCTTCTCCTCATGTTCATGTTTCATGTCACTTTTCCTTTACAAATCCAAAAATCCAAATACGCTCTTCAGTTTGGATTTGGATTTTGCAAGCAAACACATGTATTAGCTTTATTTTACATGCTAATCCCAATAATTATGAATATTATTAATATTAATAAAATATTTCTGACTCAGATTAAGCTGGAAAAATTAAAATGTAAAAATTTCAAAGGAAAATCACACTTGACGCTCGTTCAAATTTATCTGTACAGAATATTTCTTGAATTTCTTGGAAAGGTTGAAAGAGCTGAAGAAGAGTGTTGTTGAAAAAAGAATAAGCTGGAAAAGCTGTAAAGGTCTAAGACTTATTTGTGTATAAAAATCGTAGGTGTTAAAGAGAATGTTGAATGTTGAATGGAATGGTGAATGGAGAATTGAGAATTGAGAATTGAGAATGTAGAATGGAAATGGAAAAGAGAGTAACAAATTAAAATTAATTGTACTGTAAGTAAAAGGGTTTTCACACTCGGGGCCATATAATTTCCACCCAATTAGTCAGCACGGAGACAGGTGAGTGAATAAATGCAGATAAATTCCGCCTGGTCTGGCTTAGTTTGGCTTGGCCTGCAATATAAAACTCCATCTCTTTTGCCTTTTCTTTATAGCTAAATTGTACATTGTACATGTTATTTTGTACCGTAGATATTTTACAGTGTGTAGATAAAAGATGGTGGAGCAATTATTCTTTCCCTTTAAAGTTTTCCAGCTCTAGATCTAACTCCAGCATCAGTTTCCAGCTCTCGTCTTCTTGTTCTTCTTCTTGCTTTTGTTCTAGTTCTAGTTTTAGTGTAGTTTTTCCACGAGTAGATTTATGTATCGGCAAGATAATTCTCGGCTGTCGAAAAAGTAACCTTCGCCTCTCTACCTCTTCTTCTCTTCTCTCTCACTTTTACACATATTCTGTTTTCTATGCAATTTCTCTAACTTTTTCTTCCTCTTCTTGGAAAGGAACTATGTGTAGAGTGTAGACTTTGAAGTTTGTAGAGTCTATCTTCTATCTATACGTTATGATGTACAAAGTTTGAATGGTGAATTTTTCTCGGAATTTTTATACAGTTTTTTCCACACTTAATATTCCACTTTGACTATTTGAACATCTTTGTCTTCATCTAGAATATAGAATAGAGAATTTAGAATAAAGATGGAGAGCTCTGTTCTTTCTATATAGTGAAAATAATGAAATATCTATGCACAATGCACAGTGTACAAAGTTCATGTAGATTGTACGTTGTGGATTTTCAGTGTGGACTGTGGATATTCATAAAGAGTCAAGTGATCGTTGGAGTAGAAAATTCTCTATAAATCCTCTTTTCCCGTCTTATCATTAAGATTGTCTTGTTCCTTCTCCAATCTTCCATCTTCAGTCTTCAGTATGACCATTATGCATTATGAGTGCATGTATAAAGTACAAACTATAAAATATAGAAGTAGACACGAGATAAAAAAATATTCTGGCCTTTATGCATTTGAAATTTGGGAGGGAAGCCCTTGGTTGTTGAATGTTCAGTGTTGGATATTAGATAGTTGATAGTGGAAGCGAAATGATGTAGGGGAAAGGACGATAAAGATAAGAAGAATGAGGAGGAGAGGACTTGAATGCTTGAATGAGGAACGTGTGGAGTGTGGAGTTTAGAGTGTGGACGCCATTTGAAATTCTAAGAGTGAACACTACATTTACTGTAGATTTTAGATTGGAGATTGGAGATGGGAAATAAGGAAAGAGTTGAGCTCAACTCGACTCAACTCCACTGAGCAGAGTTGAGTAGAGTTGAGACAAGGCTGCACCGGGCAACGGGAACTGGAAGAAGAACGGGACCGGCACCCGAAATGAATGAAGAAATTAAATTACGCCAATTTAAAATGGGAGCCGCTGCTCCAACTTCAACTTGAACTAATACGCGCTCCTTCGTCCTGTTTAATACTGATATTCTACGGTATCCATTATACATTGTACATGTATTTAGATATTCCGGTACCAGCTCCGGTACCAACTAAGGTAGAACCAACGTCTATGGTTCTGGATTCTGGATGCTGGATGCTGAAAATTTGCGGAAGGAGACCAAAGGATGAAACAGAGGAAATGCTCGGCTATCTTTATACTGTACGACTTTATATCTATAGTGTTACTGATGGTAGATAAAATAATGGCAAAGTCCATCACGTCCCTTTGATTCCGATTTGGTGTTTGGCATTTGGAATTCCAAATTCGGATTTAGATTTTCTCACTATTTTCCCTCATTGAGCATAGAGCATCGAGTGTTGAGGATTTGTGAGGGAAAGTGCAAAAACTGCAATAGTAATGACAATGGCAAATGAACCTCGTTCTAATCATCTCATTCTGATTCAGATTCTCTTTTCTTTTTCTTCTTCTTTATCCTCATCAATTAGAATTAGGCAGGAGAAAAGGTAACGTGAGATAAATACGTTGACACTATAACTCTCTACCTTTTGACGTCAAAGATAACGTCAAAATCCAAGTCGGCGTTGAATTTAAACATAAATTGAAATTCAAATTTAGGCTGAACTAGATAAAAACTACAAACTTGAAACTACTTTAATGCCAAATGTCAAATGTCAATTTAATGAACATGGGAAGAATAACTAAAAACTAAAGGCAGAAATAATTTGAATGGGGACTGGAATCGGAAATGAGTGTAAACTTTTTTCACTGACTTCAAATACAAAATACAATTACAATTAGTCAAATTCAAACCCAAATCCAAATGCCATGTCAAATGTCAAATGCCGTGTGAATATCAAATTCTGAATTCTGAATACTTGTAAAAAATTGTTTTTGGTCTTTTGAATTAATTTAGAATTTTGGACGACTTGACGCCGTTTAATTTTTTCATGTGCTAAGAACCGCCCTAGCTACATAGGTCACAAACTAAATGGGCAAAAGGAGATGAAAACGCTAAACATACAAATACAATACTGAAGTACCATAGATTGAGAGGAAATGATTTGAACTTTGAATATTTATCCGTTCCTAATTTAACATTCTAACTTGACACTACACAACGTACAATAATAAATAAAAGAACTCATGTCTTCTTTGTGTAAAATTTCAAATATTATTGACTGTTGAGTATTGGCAATTGTCATTTTAGAGCTCAATATCAAAAACTTGGGACCTAAAACCTAAAACCTGGACATAGTGTCAAACTTGGGACCTGAAATCAGTTTTGTTCTGAGTTAAAATCCCAACTGACAAATGAAGCAAGTCAAAGAAGCGTCCAGAAACTGGCCAATTGATTCCAATGACTGGAATCTAGAATGAATTAGATAAATGAAGACGCATTTCTTTTCTCTTCATCAAAGTTCAACGTAGATTGTCGAATGTACGTTCCAGAAAATAAACAATAAACTTTTGTACTCTACTTTCTTTTGTTATCCAGAATCTAGAATCCAGAATCCAGAATGCATTATTTTTAATGGCTAAAGTCCAAAATTCACTCTCCTCTGTACAAATGAACAATACATCTGTACAATAAACACAAAGTACAATAAAAAGTAGAATAATTCTCCATAGTCTCTTGTTTCAAATTGCACGTACTCGATGCTGAATTCTGGATTCTGGATTCGAGTCGTACTTACAATGTAGATTTCCTTTGCAAAAAATCAGTTCATTGCCTTAAAAATAATGAGGATTCCAGACAGCGCTAATAGACACTCAGACAGACAGACAAACCGACAGCCAAACGGATGGACGGGCGGACGAACAGACGGATAGAGAAAAAGAAAGGAAATTCAAAACCCAAATTGCAATACATTTATACTTTATACTTTATACACATACGGGAATCACTTCTCTCCATTTGAAATAGAAAATAAATGTAAGAGTGGAATGGAAAATGGAAATCTAGGGGAAGTCAGGTCCAATGTCGAATGTCGAATGTCCAATGACACAGTTAACCAGAAACCATTAACCGTTAATAGCAAATGAAGATCCTGACTGGAATCGTGAATTGGAAATTTGCACAAATATGCAGGCTTTTACGTTCTACAGCGAACAATGAACAATGAATGGTGAACAGTAAAAAGAAATAGGAGAGAAAATAATGGCAAGAGTAAAGAGTGGAGAACAAAAGAGTGGATACATTTTCTACATAAAAGTTTTACGTACCTGATTAAAATGATGATGATGATGCTTTTTCCATTTTCAGCGTAGATACAAAATACAAGTTGCAATACATTTTGTATTACGTATTACATTTACGTATTCCTTATTCGTATCCGTATTTTTCACTTTCACTTTCACAATCGTTTTCACTATTCACAGGGATTTTAAATATAAAAGAAAACAGAAAACAATAGGACACTTTTCTTTTTCTTGTTTTAAGTAATCCACATGGGTGGTGGTATAGATGGGGGAGCTCTCCTTGGGGCGGGGAAGGGTGGCGGTGGTCGATTTGGCGGGGGGAATGGCGGAGTGTAGACGGGCATTGACATAGGTGGCATTGGTACACTTGGTGAGTGTCGACTCACGGCGTTACTACTATTGTTATTACCCAGATTCATGGTTAAAGTCATGCCGTTCCGAGATGCCATCGTGTAGGCATTCCCATTCATGTTGAGATTGAGATTCCCGTTGGAATTTGACATAGAGTTTGAATTCCCATTCCCAATACCATTGAGGTGATGGTGATGTGGAAGAGTCATGTGATTATTATGATTATAGTTTTGAATATGATTATAATTAGGATTATTACTATTGCTATTACTATTATTTATATTGCTATTAGCATTCACTACACTATTAAGGTTGTTGATATGAGCTCGATTCATCGTCATTGTAGTCATGGCGGAAGCGGAGTTTGAGGTGGTGTAGGGCGAAATTAGCCCGTTGAGATTCATGTTGAGATGCCCATTGCCCATGCCCAGAGAGGGGCGGAGGGGCTCACGATGGACTTGACCAAGGGCCTGTCTCAGTTTAGTCCAGAAAAGTTTATCATTTGCTGAGAGGACGGTAGCTGACCTCAGGCAGACTCGGAGGTCAGGGTCAAGGTCACGAGTGGGCAAATCACTCAGGGTGATTGCCACCTGAAATTTGAAATAGCATTTGGTCATAGGTCATATTGGTTTTTCATATGCAACATAAAAATAGCCCGATTTTTCAAAATCCGCATGCGGCGCATGTGCGTAGCAAAAGGTCAAATTTTAGCATGTCCTGCTGTAAAATTGTCAAAATCCTTATAAAACGACATTTTAGTTAAAAAGGCATGTAAAAATGAAAAAAATTGTCTTTGCTATATCTTTGCTAAATGTGTGCGGCGCACATGCTACATTTGCGGATTTTTATTCTATGCAGTTTTTGCATTTTCTTAACAGTTAAATGCTAATAAAAGAACATCGTTTTTCTTACCAGTCTATTCCCGATTTTCTTCCCGCGTAGGGCGGCGTGAAGGGCGGATTTGAATTCGAAGCGGGACCATTCACTCTGTAGGAAATTTTTGGATAGGACTAAAATGGTTCTCCTGCTGCTCTCCACAGCCTCCACGATTGTGTCTGATATATAGGCGGACACTGGGAAGTCCTTGTAGTGAAGACACAGTCGATAGTTGTAGTTACCTTGGTTACCCGAATTAGAGTTTTCATTATGATTTTGATTTTGAAGCTCTGCTTGTAGCACTTGAGTGACCCACACTTCATCCTTGACACTGTAGGCTATATAGGCATCATACAATTTTTCCCGGTCTCCATCGCCGTCTAGCGTGGTGGTGTAGCAAGGGGCACTTAGTGGGCACTTGCTCGCCCACACAGCCCTAAGACTCCTCCTACTCGCCTTCCTACAGATGGCAACCATCACACTTCCTATGATGAGACAGACGCCCATGACTCCCGCCAAAAGTGGTAGATACGGCGGGAGGGCGGATTCCCTCGCCTCGACGAAGCCACTCAACGCAGTAATTTCCGAACACTTGGTGCCGTTCATATAAACTAGAGATAGACTCCTCCCGCCCATGACACAATTAACCTCATTTGCGTCCATTAGTTTGGCCAAATTACTCTTCATCCACGGGGCGGCCACACTGACAAATTCACAATCGCAACTCCATGGATTTTCACTCAGTCCAATGTCCACAAGATACGGATTGTTACTGAGCTGCCACATGGCAAAGCGAGTCAATAAATTCCCATCCAATTTCAACACCTCCAACTTTCTCAACATGAAAAATGAGTCATTCCCAATATATCGGATTTGATTGGAATGGAGATAAAGTTCCCTTAGATTTTCCAACGGCTCAAATTCATACCCACGAATTTCACTAATATAATTATTTTCCAGATGGAGAATCTCCAGTCGTTTCAAGCCGGAAAAACTATTGTTGGCGATGGAGAGGACGCCCGAGTTGTTGAGGAAGAGGACACGAAGATTCTTCCGACCGATGAAGATATGACTTGACAGTTCCTCCAGGTTATTTCCATCCAGATAAATTTCTGTCGCATCCATCGGGATTCGCGGGGGAACTTTAATGTGATTCTTGGCCGCACAATCCACTATGTTGGAGGACCACGTGTCGTCATGGAAACAGGTACAGTTTTCAGGACATGTCATGAGACAGTCACAAGTGTAGGCGCAGCATTCACAGAGAGCAAAGCAGTGCTCTTTGTACGTGCAGAGGAAATTTGAGGCCGAGGCTTCAGTCAACGGGACGAACATGGCTCGACGATGGTAGACGAGTTTACAGTAGACACTGTCCAGATCCATGACGCGGGGGTGTTGACGAAGGTGGTCCAGTTTATTTATGCGTTGCAGCCATTCCATCTCACAGGAACAGATTAGCGGGTTTCCTGAAAAATATTAAAATTATGTATGAATTTTACCATGAAAAACCAGTTCAAAAGAAATGCAAAAAAAACTTGGAAAATGTAAGATTTTGACGCCGTTCATTTTTTATAAATCCCGTTTTTGCAATTCTTGCCTACAGCTAAGATAGCATTGTGCATGAAAACTGAGATATGAAAAGAAATATGTTTCTACCTGCAAGATAAAACTCGGGCAGCTGTTTTTCACTCGGAAACGGAGCCAGTTGCAACGCTTTCATGTCCATTGTCTCAAGCTGATTCGTACTCAAATCCACGTGCGAGCCTATTTAAAATTAGGAAGCATTTTCATGAGATTCTCTTCCTGTGTTCATTTCCATTTTCATTGTCTTCCAAATGGCCATTTTTTGCAATATTTTTGCAATGCAAATTCCAAATTATGTAGGCTAAAAAATGTGTGATAAAATGGTGCAACTTACAGTTGGTCTTTTTGTAGAACGTGTGTGGTTCGACATAATTAATCAGGTTGTCATTGAGGAAGAGATTTTCAATGGAATCTGGGATATTTGACGTGGTGATCCGAGTGATGCGATTAAAGCTCACGTCAAGAGTTTGAAGGCGAAATTCCTCCAGACTATTTTTCGTTTTACCCTGTCGATCTGGATGTGGATTTTTACCGGAATCGCTCGATTTTCCCAGTGGTTCATCTGTGGGTGGGAGGATTTCCAGTTCGGTGATACCGTTCTTGTGGAGGTCGAGCCACTGGAGTTGCTTTGGAATGAGAGAGTAGGTGAACCAACTCAAGTGGTTGTCACTTATGTTGAGCCAGATGAGATTTGGAGTTCGTTCGCCTATCACAAAATAATCAATACATAAAGCGGAATTGAAATCAAAGTCGGGAATTTATGCGTTACAAAAAGTGCACTTCCCATCAAAACGTCATACCACATTTATGCATTGCTGAAAAATCTAAAAATATGAGAGAAAAAAATCATTGCTCACCTCCGTCTAAACTTGGACTTTGTCCAAAAAGCCCGGAAATATCAGTCAAATAATTTGCGTCCAGTCTCACCGCCTATGAAATTCACACACACACACAGACAACATCAAAGTCAAAGTCAGCTTCAAATTCCACTAAATTCAGCTATTTATTCATCACATTGCTGACTAAAATTATGAAAGTTAATCAACTTTGACCTACAGAAATTTCTATGTATAAAGAATAAAATGTGCATAAATCATACCTGTAAATTCGTATTTGCATCAAAAGCTCCAGGTTGGACCATTTGGATCCGATTTCTGGCCAGATTTAGGATTTTTAATGAGGGTAAATCCTTGAGCGCCTCTTTACTCACATTCACCACTCGATTCCCCGTCAGTCTCAATCCGTATAAAAGTGGAAGACCAATTAATCTCGGGGAGTCCAACTGATCAATCGTGTTTTCTCCCAAATCCACCGTTTTCAACAAAGTCTATTTGGCCATAAAAATGTAGCATAAAATTATCTATCTGTGCACTGTACACTGAACATTTTACTCTGAAAATCTCCTAAAAATCTCAAGAAAAATACAATAAAAAATAAATCACTTACCAAATTCTGAATGGCAGCCGGCGTAGCAGTGAACGCATTCCCATTCAAATTCAAATCCTTGAGCGAGGAGCAATTGTGAAAGGCATGAGGATGTAGGCTGCCGATTGCATTATTGTCCAAACTGAGTGTGGAGAGAACGAAGAGTCCATTGAGTGCGGTGGCGGGGATGAAAGTGAGTTTATTATGACTGAGGAGTAGAGTGTGAAGATTGCTCATGGCAGCAAAAGTATTTGGTTCAATAGTGCTGATTTGATTATGTTCCACATTGAGGATTTGTAGACTGTAGAGATCTTTGAAGAGGGACGGTTGAAGACTGGTGAGGCGATTGTGACCCAATTTTAGGAGGACGAGTCGAATTAGGCCGGAAAAGGGTGAATTCGAATTGGATGTTACATTTTGACTCGAATTGGGATTTGAATTGGAATTCGAATTCTTACCCTGGTTACCATTTCCTTCAGGAATCCGGATCTCGAGAGAGCTTAAAATATTATACGAGAGGTCGAGGACGACGAGTTGGTTGAGATTGGCAAAGAGTGTGGGTGGGATTGTGGAGAGACTGTTGTTCTGGAGGTAGATTTCCGAGAGTTCCCTAGTTTCCTGGAAGAGGGCGGTGGGAAGTGCCACCATTTTGTTGTCCGAGAGGTTCAAAATCCTCAGGTTTTTAAGCCCGGCCAATGCTTTGTCAGCCACATTAGAAATCTCATTTCCTTGTAAATAAACTTGCTTCAAGTTTTGGAGAGAATATAATCCGCCGGATGGAAGGAGAATTAGGCGATTGTAGGAAATGTCCAGGACTTGAAGGCCAATTCGACAGGATTTACTCGCGCTAAAACTGGAGCTGGAACTGGAACCAGAACTGGAGGAATCAGTCTTTGACTCTGATTTTTTATCATCATTTCCATTTGAATTAGAACCCGAATTGGAAGTGGGATTTTCCCGAAAACTGAGATCACTAATATCCTGAAGTCGATTCAAACTCACATTCAAATACAAAAGTGACGTGTTCAAGGGACATAGGAGTTTTTCTGGAAAAGTCCAGATATTATTTGCACTCAAGTCTATCCGTTCCAAACTGGGTGTGTGACTGAAGACACCAGAGGCGATTTCAAGGCTTAAGGCTGGCCACGCCGTGTTGTAAGTTCGAATGGTCAAATTCTTTAAATTATTCAGTCCACTAAAGACAAATGGATCCAGTCTGGACAATTTACAGTGCTCAATATAAAGACTGCTCAGCCGACTGAGGTGACTCAGGGATTCACTCTCCAGACTGGATTGATAAAAGATGACATCACTACACGTGAGTGAGAGGGAGACGACCGTGTCCGCTCCGAGCTCACTCGATATTTCACTTGTGAAATTCACCCGCTCGAATTCAGAGTTGATCGTCCTTAGATGACAATTCAGCGAGATGTCTGAATTCCCTTGACTGTTCCCGTTTCCGTTCGAACTTGAGCTTGAGCCTGAACCAGAATTTGAATCCGGCCACACTGGATTCTTCTCACAGTCATCCCATAATTTTCCAGAGACGAATGTGACGCTGGAGCTGGATAAGATGAATAGAAAAATTGAGAGCACCACAGCCGAATTTCCCGAATTTCTCCAGGAGGGGCCGAACGGCGATGAAAAAATCGGACACCGCGAAAGTGACTTCATTTTCCCCTGTTCTACGAATTTAAAGGATTATTTTGATTTTTCTAGCTTCATCTTCCGGCCATTTAAAAACGATAGTATAAATTCTGCAGTAAGTTGACGCAGAAAGTTGCAATTTTTTTTTAAACGGCGTTCAATTTTGACATTTGATATCGGAATTAAAACAAACTTTTTGTAGAATGTGATACGTATTTTTATTTAAGTCAGTCCGTTGTTTAATTAGCACAAGTAGGGAAAATAAAGATTTTTTTCCTTCACTTGGTACGTATATCAAAATTCATGATTGATTTTTTTTATTTATTTGTTAAAGTTCTCTGGCTGAGGATTTTACATTTGGCGTTAATTGGAGAGTTGTAACATTTTTGCATTTACTTAGTAAACATTTATATCTTGTTGTTTAGTGTTTAATGCTGACGCCGTTTGTTATTTTTCTCTTCTCTGCAATCTCACAGCAACGAAGGTTAAGACTGTTCTTGTGTGGAAAATGATGTAAAATTTATGATTTGTGCTGTTTGCTGCTACGTAGACATTGTAGATAGAAAGATGGAAATGTGTAAGCCTTTTTTATTACAGCAATCACTTGGCGCAAGTACTCGTGAATTTAGCACTGACGCTGGCACTGACACTGATGCTGATCCTAACACCAACAGCACTATTTTAGATTTAAGACGAGTAAAAGTGCAGAGCGGAGCATAAACTTTTTCCGGAGTTGTTTTCCTCTTCGTCTTCTTGTTATTTTCCCTGCACTTTGAGTTTGACTCTGGTTCTGGTTCTGGATTATTCCGATTGTAGAATGTAGATATTTTATGTCGGATCTTGTCTGATGATTTTATGCAGCGAAGAACGGGGAATTGTCGACTTTTTATTTTTTACGAGGAAATGTCTACGCAGGTCAAGTTAAATGCAGATTTAGACTTGTGTTTTCTGTTTTCTCTATTTTTGTTTTTGGATTTTTCAATGTTGGTATTGATCCGGATCCGTCAACGTTCTTGAGTATTAAAATCTGAAAAGGACAAGGAAAAAGGAGACAAATTAATGCGATGTACATTTTACATTTTCAATACAAAACTTTTTATAACAAACTTTTCTGTTTTCAATTTTCAAGTTTGTATGACTTTGTTATTTGTAATTTCAGTAGGAGTTTTTAATACAACTAAAATTGAAATAATGTACACCCGAATTTTGAGTTTTGAGCACAGTTATGAAATATCCCCCATCAAAAATGACACGTTACAGTATCTACTACAATCAACAGTCTAGAATCTAGAATCTAGAATCTCCTGTCTGGGGGGAAGAAACGTCATTCTTGTACGTAGTGCCTCAGAAATAACACGTTAATAAAATCAAATAAATAAATAGAACACTGAATAAACACAGGAAAGTGAATCTGTGAAAGCATTCGACCTGAAATCCAAAATGAAACATCTAAAATTCAAAACTCAAGGAGTAACAAGGACTAAGAAAATTTGTTACGAGTTACAAAATCCTTGTTGCTCCTGTTACCTTTGTAGTCTTAAAAAGAAATGTGGAAAGGTTTGACGCTGTTTAAAAAATTTTTCTAAAAGTTGCCAACGCTTGCAAAGTTCGAATTTCAGTCTCAAAGGAAAACTGGCTTTCAACTTCACAGTGTGGTGGATTCTACACGCTCCTGAAAAAATTATCGGCGTCCAATTCATGAAAAATACCTACTGTGTTTTTTGTCTTATTATTACGACTCCGATGCTTTGTGACTTGTATGATAAATGCTGAAAACTGAAACCGATGCCGGCGCAGGTGCTGATTTTGTCACAGTTGTGATTTTGTGTACAAAATATCAATTAAACTTCAAACATTGAAAATAGAATTTTGCAGAAGAGAAAAAAAGACTTTATTATAGAATCTAGAATCTGGAATATGCAATGTTCAACATGCAGCGGGTATTTTATATGTGCATTTTAACATGCAATCGACAGTGAAAAGTTTGTCAAAGTTTCATTCATAGTTTGATAACATGATCATAACAATGATTCTTGGACCATATGACGATGACGAAGCCGACTTTTTCGAGGATCTAGAACCTAGATTGAGGATCGACTTCATATTCTAACCATATCAATCCAGTCGAGTCTACTTCTTGTACATTCTAGATACTTTACAACTTAATATTGGATATTTTCTACAACTAGTTTTCCGAGTTTGGAGTTTGGAGTGTAGATTTTCATGTGATTCCATTCACTCGCATTTTCAATGTCTCCAGTCTCCAACTTGAACTTATTTTTGCCGATCCAATTCTCCAGCTCCAACTGGAACTAAACTGAACTCAGCTGGATTGAGCTGAACTGATCTGAACTGAACTGTACTGGAATGTGTAACGTGGAATGTGCATAGAGTGAAAAAAAGTTTTTTGGTCAATGAATTTCTTCAAGTGTATAAAAACCTGCATATCCATTATCCATATCCATTTCTTCCCATAAATGTCCAAATTTCTCTATCCAATTCCACTACAACTTTTCTCCGCCACTTTATACAACGACCACTACCAAATTTTCCATATCATTTGTACGCTTCTACAATCTACAAAATCTACAGCATCCAGTCACTTTGTACACTGTACATTGTACATTATGCTCCGTTTGGTTTGGTTTGGTTTGGTTTGGTGTGGGAGTAAAAACCGGAATGCTGGTTGTTGGATGCTGGATTTTTCTCGATCGGAACTCAACCGGAACAAAACTGCAACCAATATGGAAATTGAAATTGAAATCCAAACAACCAAACGAAACCAAACCCGTGACAATTTGATATAATATAAATTGCTTCTCAAATACCGCCGAACAAACTCTATTGTCTTTTGTATTTTGAGTGACTGGACACTGGAAATTGGACATTGAATGGACTAAAAAATGCAGTGTAAAGTTTTACTTATGCATTTTACAAAATTTCCTCAAAATTATCAAGTAGAACAAAACGTTGATTTTTATAGTGCAAATCAGTGGAAATACTAAAACTTTGTGCTCAACTTGCTGGTTGTGTGCGGTGAATTTTCATTTTTATTTTATTTACGTGATTTGATTCACTCACTCCGTCCTCCGTCCACCGTCAAACTTTGCAAGAGGCCAGAAACAAGAAACCAGAAACAAGAAACTCTGTACAAAAGACAACGTCTCAAGTCTCTAGATTTCTTTGGCTTTGGCTTTGGCTTTTACTTTGGCTTTAGGTTTTCTTCGAGTTTGCAGTGACTACTGACTACTGACTTTTTGCATGGACTTTGAAAAAAGAAGCGGAGCGACAACCAACAGTCGGCAACCGGCACCACGGACTAAACTTTATAACTTGTATGGGAAAAAATCTAAAAGATTCTCAAACTTTTTTACTCAGTCACTCTACTCCAAACTCAATTCACAACTTTCAATACTCAATTCTCAATCCTCAAAACTCTAGAATCTAGACACGCACAATTCACAACAAAGTGACAAAACCTCATCTTGTATTTTTCTCTCATTTTCCATGAATTTTTCAATAGCCATTTTCATCTAATAAAAAAGTAAACAGTAAACAGAAAGGGAAACAGTGGACAAAAGTTGATAAGTGATGAGATGAGCACTTACACAAATTTGGATCCAAATTCAAAGAAATCCAAAAGAAATCCAAAATCCAATAGAAGACAATGTTTTGTAGAAGCTCCAAATTCCAAATTTCAAATTTCAAATCACTAGTCACAAGTCACTAGTAAACCTCTTGTTCGGAGTCACCAAATTGAAAATTCTCAGTAGTGTTCATACACACATCAAATTAGCTGTAGAATCTAGAGTCCAAAATTCACATTCACATTCAAAATTCCCATTCAATATCTGAGAATCTACGAGCTACAATCTGCAATGTACAGTGTAGAGTAAAATATCAGTAGAATGCACAATTTTTTTGTTGGGTTCTTTTTTACACTCGCAACAAAATCCAGAGGCACTGCACTCGATGTTCGATACGGCTAGAAACACACATGAACATCCAAATTCAGAGACAGAATGAGTCCCAGAAAAAGTCCCATTAAGAGATGCCACACAGTTCATGCTTCGTTATACTTTATTACATGAGGGCAAAAAAGGATCCAACCAACACAGTTTCTCACACTCGAAGCTCCAAGCCCAACTCTTGAGAGAAGACGGAAGATGGACGATTTATATAAAAAACTTTGATATTGGATGTTCAATGCTCAATTCTTGATGCTTGGTTTACTTTTGCCTTTTGTCTACTGTGTTTTGGGCTCTCGATGAGACAGTTGATAAAATGGTCAGTTGCAGTAGCACAAACAACAATCTACAAACAACGAGCAGAAGAACAACGGCAATAACAATATCAAGAAGTTAGAATCAAGAACAACAGTTTATACTTGTACACACATGGAGGATGGAGGATGGACGATGAAAATTCCCAAAATCCATCCGTGTATAAAAAATCCACGTTGTATTTTCTACGGTGCGGTGGAAAATGATATTATATAACTTTTTTGTCTAAACACGCTACTTTGGATTAATTTTTTCCCCTTTTGGACTTGGTTGTGGAGGCTCTGGTGTGCTCTGGTCTGCGTGCTCTGCACTCTTTTTTCCCTCACTTAAAGTTCACATTCACACTGAACACTGAACACTGAATTGGATTGGGATTTTCACAGTTGGGATGGAGAGAAACAAAAACAAAGGCAAAAACAACAACGATATCAACAGCAACACAAGTGGAAGCAGCAGCAGAAGGAGAAGACGAAAAGAGGAATTTCCTTTGATACAAAACTCAGACTCAGACTCAGGCTCAAATATTACACATTCTCATACACTTGAACTTGAATGAACGTTGGAGTTTGGAGGATGGAGGATGAAGAATGAAGGATGAGCGTTTTTTTCCACCTCAAATTTCAAATTAAATCGAGTCCAACTCCTCAACTCCTCTTGCGTGTCTTGTCTTTGAAGAGTGAAGAGTATTGAGTACAATGTTCAATTTTCAATGTACTTTTAACCATGTATTCACTCTAAACTTGTTACCAAGAAGAAGGAGAAGACGGAGAATTCATAAAACTGACAATGTACTTTGCACAATGCACAATGTAGGAGTGAAGTGGTCACTACTATCATTCAATATCAATACAGTGGAAAGAGGAATCCAATGAGAGAAAATCCAACAGAACAAAACACAATACAATTCAAAATGATACAAAGGAATTGTATCTACCTTTCGTGTTTTGAGTTTTCTGTTTCGTGTAAAAAAATTGCGGGTGACTCACACTTGAAACTTTAGTCTTCACACTTGAACTCTAATGCAAACTAATAAAATTGCATTGGATTGCATGGGATGTGACGCAACTCTGAATGTTGAATGTTTTACTTTGTTCTGCAGGTTTTACACTGTTCCCTGATTTTTTTGGAACGGAACTATAGTCACTGTCAGTTGGATTGTAAGCGAAAAATAGTAAACGGCGTCGAATTTTCACAACCTGAGTCAATCTAAATACACAATTTTTTTTTAAATGGAATGTCACTTAAACTTTTTTTTGTGTTCAGTTTTGGCGTTTTTGTGTTTGTATTTTGGTATTCTGATATTTTGGGTTTTCGAGGAAACAGTTTAAATGTTTATATGACGGAGTATAATTACACTTTTTACCGTGGGTTTCCTTCAGTTGGAATTGCAGTTGAGAGGATGGGAAGGTGTGTGATTGGTGATTACATGAGCTAGTCAGGAAATGGCTAGTTGATGTATGGAGTATGGAGAATGGTTTTTGGGTGCTGATGCAAGTACTTTTGTGTGGAGAGACGACAAACGAGCGTCCTTACATGCTGAAAGCTGAGAGTGAACTGAACTGAACTTGCGAGTTGAGTAAGAGTTTAGACAGAAAAGTATATGGTTTAGTCTGTGTCTGTGTTTGTGTCTGTGTTTGTGTGTGTATGGGGATGAGATGAATTCCACACCACACGCAAGGTCTGTGCGTCTAGTGTCTAGTGTCTAGTGTGTACGTTTTCTACCCTATGTGAAAGAGAATTGTCTCTCTTCCTCAAACACTACACACTGTCATTTAAAATACATGTAACATACAATCGACAATACAGAATGGAGAATGTAGTATAAAGTATAAACATTGAACTCTGGAACGGACGCACAATCCCACTCAAAGTACAAAATACAAAACTCAACACTACGCACAAAACACTCGACGGCTAAAACTATCCACTTTTGCCACACTCTCTGTTTCTACAAATATTTCTATTTCTACTTCATGCCGATTTCTCTGGATACTGCATTTTCATTCATATAAATGCACGTAAATTCCCATTTTATTTAAATAAGATGACAATATATAGTTGACATTTAAATTTTGAAACTTCACATCTTAAAATATTTGTAAATCAAATTTTAAAGTAAAAGAAAATCATACAGAATTTTTGTGTGACTTTGACGCCGATTTAAATAATATCAACTAAAATTCCACGACATGTTAAGAGATAGTCTGGGTCCCATGACTGACAACGTTACAGTTTAAGTTCAAAGACACAATTTGTGAAATCAACATTCAAAATGTTTTTTTTATAGAAAGAAAAGTCAACGCTGCCAAATATTACAAGGAGAAAATAAAAACTTTTTAACAGATTGCTTGCATTTTGCTGATGCACTTTAAATCACAACTTATTATTTACTTTTATTTTTGTATTCTTATAATTATAAAGGTTTTGTAATGGCTATGATGGAAATATTTGGAAAACTGTGTACCGACTTTGCTATGCTTTTGCATGCTGTACGTGGTGCTTGCTCCAAAATCCGAATCCGATTCGGAGGAGACCAACTTTTTATCCGCCGAGTTGCCGCCTCCATCTATGCGGGTGAAATCACACTACTTCCCGTTCCTGTGCAATACCCGGTAACGGGTAACGGTTACGCTTTTTGGGGATGGAAAACGTTTTCTCCTGCTCTTGATTGTGCTGCTGCTTTTCAGTCCAACGTTCAACAATCAACATTACGGAATAGTGAATGATTTATCCAAGTTTAAACAACGTTAATTTTGAGAGAGTTCGAAGCCGCTTAAGATTTTGAAGCATTGGCAACACATCTCGTACAAACAGATTTTTTGTACTCCGCTTTGTCATGAACTTCAAACATCATTTGAACCAGAACTACTTTGAATTCTGCAGAAAATCCGATATAGCATACAGATATCTTCATTCCTACCATTCGGTTTGATAAGCACATAATCACATAATTACTTTATGTCATTTCTCTTCTCTCAGACTCGAGACAGTGCACGCAAGTCAGCGAGATGTTTCAGGTGAGATTTTCCCACCAAATCCCATCACATTCAATCAAATAACATGATTGAAAGTTGTGTATTCTGTACTTTTTAAATTTTGCAATTTAGCCTAATTATATGAAAAAAAATGAGGATTCAAAATCCAAAATCAAAATCAACAGTGCACGATTCATTCATCTCAAATAAACCAACTAGCAGCAAAGCAAGCAGCTCTTTAAACTGTAATCAATAGATTTACTTAGTATGGAGGATTGGGTATCGATATAATTTTCCTTGCCTTTTGTTTACTTTCCACAATCAATCTCAATCTCAACCAAAGCCAGAGCCAGACAAGAGAGATGAATCATGAAGCATGAATGAGAGGTAACAAGCTCTAGTCTCTGCTTTGCTCGTCGATTAAAAACTTATGGGGCATAAAACTAGAATCTAGAATCAAAACTCCGCTCATGTACCCATTTATCAAATACCAGATATCAAACTCCAAGTATTTATTAGACAAGTACACACAATAAAGAATACAGAATACATAATACATAATTTCTCAATATCAAATGTATCTAGTTTCCAGTTTCCAGTTTACACACATCGTCAATCTTGAATCGTCAGCTAGTGCATTGAGTATTGAATTTTTCATCCTCATCCGTCACTTTTCTCCTGACAGAAACATCAAAACAGCCTCCACTCGCACAATCCTCGATTCAAAATTCACAACTCTCAATCCTCCATTCTCAATCCCAAACAACACGACACAAGCTGAACATGGAGAATAAAAAGAGGAACAGAAGGAAGAAGGAAGAAGAGAGAGCTCCTCAATCCTCAATACTCAATACTCAACTCACCGCCAAACACCAAACACCAAACACCAAACACCCAACACCTGGACTTGAATAAAAGAGAGAAAAGAAAAGGGACAGAAAACCTGGAATGAAGAGCGAGCGAAGAACCGCAGTAGTAAAAGCGAAAGTCAAATTTTAGTTGTCCATTCTTCATTGTGAATTGTGAATTGTGAATTGTGAAACATGAAAAACACTCCAGTCCTCTTTAATCTCAAACGCTCAAAGCTTCACTTTCCAGATTCTAGATTCTGGATTCTGGATTCCAAACCTCAAATCTCAAAGGGAAAACAACACAGTTTGAAACCAACAGCCTCTAATAAAATTCTGCCGCTTTATTTCACCATTCATTCAAAACTCACATAGAACAAAACAACGGAACGTGAACTTCTGTCGCTGTACTAAATAGCCGATCATTTCCATTGTCGAATGTCGATTGTCGATTGTGAATCGACAATTGCCGATTGAGGCTGGATAGTCGATAGTCGATAGCCGAACGTCAATAGTTTACCATTTAAATTTTCTACACCAGCACCAGAACCAGAGTTTAGTTTTTTTTGACGTGACCAAAACAAAACGTAATAGAGAGCGGTAAAACGTAAAAAACGTGTATTGTGTATCAAAAGGTAAAAGAGGAGAAGACAAGAAGAATCGATAGCAATTATCATGTATCATCCAAAATTTTCAACCACAAAATATAATAATATAAAATATAAAACACAAAATCCATTATCATTATCATTACAATCATCACACACGCATTTACCATTTACCATTTAAACATTAAAACTAAACAACGAGAGGAACAACAAAGTTTAAAATGTAAACGTGAAAATTACCGGTGCTGATGCCGGTGCCGGTGTTTTTGCATGCATAAAAAAGACACTGTCCGTTGTCGATATTCCTTGTCGTACATTTGCCGTGAACAGTGCGGAGAGAAGAGTGAACATGAGTTGGTTTAATAATTATCAAATTAATAATTTACGTTCATATCACACAACTCGGTAGACAACTTACGTTGTAAATGTACAATTCATGATGCATTAAAAACTAAAACCAGAAACCAGAAAGCCAGTCGACATCAACGTGCAGCGTTGAATGAGCATTGAACATAAAGCTAAAGAGAGAGAGAGATGAGTAGTTTGTCAAAAAGGAGGCAAGTCCATTCATCCTGTTATTTATTGAAAGTTAAAAGTTGAAAAGAGGAGGTGGAAAAAAAGGTTTAAACTTTTGGCTGTGAATTTGAATGTGGTTTGGGATTTGTGATTTGACTGTGATTTGGATTTAGATTTTGGATTTCATCTCACTCCTTTAGAAAAGTTCCTGTCTGCTGCAAACTGAAATCAACCTAGGACACTTTTGAACTATCCACATAAAATTTTACGTGAAAATTTACAACGGCGTTGAAACTGGCCAAAACCAGAATTGCATCATCCTCATCATATTGATCACTGATCATGAATTATGATCAAAATGTGCATATGAAAATGAATATTATTCAAGTTGTTTGGTTACACCTCGCCAGACTCATTCTGATTCTGTGGCTCATGAAGGGGCAAGTTGGATTTGGATTTTATCTGTATTGTTAGTAGTGGCACTGGCCACATGACAATTGTTATTATTATTACTATTGAATGAGATAGTCGACACGTCCAAACTGGAAGCATTGAACATTGAACACTGAACATGGGATGCAGTTTTCTCTGTCCTCTGTTCTGTTCAATTCTATTCCGTTTCATGTAGTTGGATTTGAGATTTGAGTATGAGAGCTGTCAGACTAAATGCATTTTGTTCCCTGTTCCATTCTTCCTCGGCTATTGTGTGATCTGGGCAGTAGGCCGTCATTTTTGCTATTGTCCTCAAAGTAGTATCATTATCATTATCGTATGAACATTGAACAAAGAACCAGAGTCAAGTCAGAACCAGAAACATAACCAGAGCCAGTGTTGGAGTTGGAGTTGGAGTTAGATTTGTCAGTGGATGCTGGATGTTGGATTGTGACTGTGACTGTTTGGCCATTGAAAAAATCTCTCTCTATTACTCTCGACTCTCCATGCGTCTTGTCCATGTCCACGTCGACTGTCGACTGTTATGAATGCAGTGGGATTATTACCATTATCCATTATCCATAGAGATTTTAATCCGAGGGCAAGAGATTCGAGAGGAAGAGAGAAAGAGATTTGAGTTTTGAGCTCCGAGTTTTGATAGAAATAAAATATTAGGAATTTTTATTATTGTATTTATGTGTCACACACAACTGAATTCAAACTTCAAAATCACAATCAGAGTCACAGTCGTAGTCATACTCATTCTAAAGCCGCAGTCACAATCCACAATCCACAATCCAGAGTCAAAAGAAGTACAGGTAATTGGTAGTGGTAAATCCTTCAAGGATTCTAGATTCTAGATTCGAGATTCCAGATTCAGGAGGAATAAAGAGTAAAGAGTAAAGTCAAAGTTAAATCCTCCATGAACTTACAGAGTTTTTTCCTCCATTTTAAATTTCATACACGTGGAGCTGAATATGGCTATGGAAATTATGGAGGTAAAATGAAAATGGTGGCATCCATCATTATAATACGGCTCATAATAAAAATATGCATATCAAAAGGAATCCACAATCTAGAAACTAGAATCTAGAATCAAGAATCTACGGATTCTTCCTTTTTTATTGCCATTGTCACTGTTATTGTTGTTGTTGTTGTTATTGTTGTTGCTCTGACTCGGGCTGTTGTGGTGTTGTAACTCTTGATAATTTTCAAACTACTGGACATGAATGTGACCGAACTTGAACTTGAATTTGAATTTCAAGTGGAATTTAAACATGAATTAAAATTTGAATATGAATGAATGACTCAAAACTCAAGACTCAAAACTCAAAACTCAAAACTCGAGACTAAAGCTCAGAGATTCGAGACTCTAGAATTCAAAATGAGAGTACAAAAGAAATTAAAATGAAATATATTTCAACATTTCTCTCTCGTGCTTTATAAGTTCAGTAGCAATGCGAACTGGACTGGACTTGGCCGGACAATTCAAGAGACACAAGTCAGTTTTCAAAATCCCGTCTCTGTCAATGGCACTTGCATTAACACTGGACACTGGACAGTTGTTAATCATCATGGTCCATTTCATTCAGCATTCAGCATTCAACGTAAAGATGGGGATGAGTCAAGTCCAGTCCATTCCAGTCAAGTTAACAATATGAATTATGAATGATTGAGGATCGAGAATGGAGGATCGAGGATGAAATGCAGTTAATATTTTACACTCAAGAGCTGTCACATAAGAAATAAGAACCACTTATGCAAATTCCAAATCCCAATCCAAAATTCCCCTAATTCCTAATTTCCACTTTCCACCTACAACCTACAGTCAACAGCTTAGAAAAGGACAAACGTTTCATTAGATTAAAGACAAAATGTAGTGTGCAATGTCAAATGCGCAAGTTCCATTACACTTTTGCATATTCTCTACAAAGTATCCGTAGTCTCGATATTCCATATATTCTTATATTTTCTCTACACGTAAAACCAGCAACTCTGCAGAAATTTTATAAAGAGTCTGGACCCCGAACAGAATCAGGAACAGACTGGACTGGATTGGGTTGGATTGGAAAATACCCCGTGGTTACTCCGCACTTGAGACTCTGGAGTTGGAGCTATAGCTGGATCCAGAACTAGAGTCTAGAGTCGACTCTTTAATGATAATGACGCTCTTTTGTCATATTCCATATTCAATGTTCCATACTCCATACTCGGTGCTGCATGCATTATTATTACCATTATTATGATGATTATTACTATTGGCGTCCCCGTCATCATCATCGTCATTGCTCCTGCTATTCTGTATTCTATTCTATATTCTATATTCAGTACACATGGAGTTTTTTTCCTTTTCTACATACACTGTTCTCTATATATAGAAAATGGAAAAGGAGACTGAAAACCCTGGGGTTCATAAATATGTACAGAGAGCCTAATTTTCACCATTGTATTCTTCCCCACGTCCTTATCCGTATTCGTATTCGTATTCGTATTCGTATGCATGTACAATGTACAATGTGCATCTGTGACATATAAATAGTACACATGTGTTTTATACGGGGTATTGTTGTTGATGCCGGTGCAACTTGCGATTGTCAATGTGTCTGCCTATATGGCTTGTGCTTATTTATATGTATAAAGTAGAAATAGAATTAGAAGTACAAGTAAAAGTGCGTATTCTTATATTCCATATAAATAAATGGGTAAGAGGATCGAGGATCGAGCATCGAGTAAGCGAGCGAGTGCTTATGAAAGAGGCTACTTTTTGACACCATCGCATCGCGTAGCATTGCAACGCACTGCATCGTATTGGGACGTCATCCCGTGACTTCTCATTATCATTTAAGTTATATGATACGCCATATCCCATATTCCATATGAATATGAATATCCTTTTAACTCAGCTCAGCTTAGTCGAGTCGAGAGTCGAGAGCCGAGCTGTCTCATAATATATCTAATAAACACACGTTCCTTTTCCCTTGTCCTTTGTACGTTGTACATGTAAAATACTAAAGTAAATAATATATCTGCATATCTGAATAAGGAGAAGGTGCATATCAGTACTTGTTTATGCGTCTCTGTTTACGAATATGAAAATGGACGTATAAATAATAAATAAATAAGAACGTGAATGCGAGTGCGACTGCGAGTGCAAATGAATGGATGGATGAAACATGGTTTATCGTTTACCATTTAACGGGCTCCTAAAAATATTTTAGTGGCAGAAATATTAATATTAATATTTTTCCACAAATATTTTATTACATCATATTGTTAAAAATATCATTTATTCACATTTTTTCTTCCTTTTTTATGGACATTGTTGTGCTTTGTAGAATGTGTATTGTGCATTGTTGTTGTTGTTGCCTGGTGTTTTGTACTTGGCGTTTGGTATTTGGTATTTGGTGTTCTGTTTTGTCATAAAGTGTTATTTTGTGGTAATATCAGTAATCAGTATCAGTATTTCCTGTGTCCCGTGTGAAACCCTTTCTATTTTCTATTTATCCACTTAGATCTCGTCTGTTTCTCTGTCTCTGTCTGTTGTTGTCTGTTGTGGTGTTATAAAGAAGAAAGATGACAGAAATGCAGTAAAAAGATAGATAAATGGATAAGCCTTTCCTTTTTCCATATTCCATATGAATCAAATTCCATATGAAAATTTTATGACTTTTTGATTGTGTAACTTTTTCTGATGTCTGATTTTTGATTTGGAGATTATCCACAATTTTCCTACGACTGATATTTTTCTCTCGACTCTCGACGCTGGACAATTCCACTGGATTCCGATGGATCCTGATTTTTTGGGGTGATAAAATATGAAAAATGTGGGAATTTTGAATGGAACTTTAAAAGATCCAAAGATTTGTCAATATCAATTCTTTTGTGTGATGAGACATTTTGAATTATGGATTGTGAATTCATATTTAAATTCCTGGATAATTTATTCACAGATTTTCAAAGATTTATGAATTTTTCATTTTCCGTGAGTAAATCACAGTCATCAGTTTTGATCTACAATCTACAGCACTCAAAATTCCAATTCAAATTGATTTAAAATACAAAAAATCCTCATCATCTTCATCTGTACTCACAATAACAATAACCATAATGATCACTCTTGGTTTTTTGGGAGTGGGGACAATTCATCATCCAATATGTAAAATAAAACAAGATAAAACATTTCGGTAAATACACAATCATTATTTTTGAAAAAACAAGAAGCTCATTTTTCACACCAAACACCAAACACCGCGAGCTGTGAATGACGAAGGACGAAAGAGAGGAACGGAGAACGGAGATGGTTCATTTTTATTCCGGTATTTGGAATTTCATGTTCAAAGGACCGACGACCGACGCGACGACCGACAAGTTGGACCAACTGTTGGGAAATGAGATAAGATAAAACAGATAAAATATTATGAAAATATTACGCTACTATTTTATTTTCCATGACCAAAACCAAAACTCATATAAAGTACGGTTTCAACTTGGAGTGAGTACAATAAAATACAATAGAATTGACAATACAAAATTATTACAGTGCGACTGTGGTGGAAAAGAAACTGCATAGAAAATACAAATAGAAAGAGAAAGAGAACCACAGAAACAGAACCAGAAACCGATGAGCTGTACAGATAACAGATGAAATATATGAGAAATTTTACAGCTCCTCTTCTCTGTATTCTTTGCTCTTTACAAACAACAGAGCACAGTATTTTACTTTATTTTCCAAGTGTTTGGATGTCCCACGTTTAAAATGTTCAAATGTGGAGTGTAGAGCGTAGAGCGTAGTGTTAAAAGTCTAGTTTGGTTTTGTTTGATGGGCTGATCTGTGGAATATGATTATGATTATGATTATGAGTTGAAGTGTTATTGTTATTGTTATTCTTGTCAATTGGACGAAGGAGAGAGAGAAAAGGCCTGCTGTTTCATTCATTCATATCCGTCCGGCTGTCTCTCTCTGTCTAGTTTTAGCTGTAGCTGTAGTCTATAGTCTGTAGTGTGAAATGAAAGGCAGCCTGAAGCTTTACTTTGGTTGAGGTCTGAGGTCGGCTGGATAAATATATTTTACCTACGGGGATTCAAAATCTCACAAAGTTCCCCATTATTTGAAGACTTTTAATTTTTTCCATTTTTCATTCCCATTTCCATAATTCTCCTCCACTTTTCCAGCATCACGTACAAAGTACAATGCACAATTTACAAGCTCCATTTTATCTATTCTTTATTCTGCCTTGTTTATTGTGGAAAAGAGTCAGACTTGAAATCCACACATGTTTACAATCCACAATCCACAACGTTTGATGGACGATCCACAATTTATACAATAGACAGATTAGCAGAAGAAAAGAAGACAGTTGAAATTTGACTTGAACTTTTGTGTTACATGTAAAATGTTGAATGTTGAGTATGACTTTTGACGCATCTTCTCACATCACACATTTCACCCGTTCCCGTTCCCTTTGACTTGGTCTTTATCTTTGATTTGAACTTGACTTGAGCTTGACTTGGAACAGAGTAAAGAAAATGAAAATGAATCTTCCTCGTATTTTTAGCTTGAATTTTGAAGCATGTTTATTTTTATGGATTGGATTTCCGGTGTTTCGATATGAGTTGAGTGTGGCGTGTCTAATTTTAGTATTTGTACAATGATCATTCTAATTCTCATTGCTCTTATGTTTTCGTACGTATAATTTTCATGATAGTCTCTCAGAAATATTGACTGATATCGTAGGAACGAAAAATCTACAATAATTCTTCAAAATACAAAAAGCTTATGGTACAAAACTTTTGTTTGAATTTAAATTGTATTTTAAATCTCAAGTCGGATGAAGGATTTCGACGCCGATTGATATTTCTACAGTTTTACTGCATGTTTTTAGAAATAGAGCATTTGGAGCAATTGAATACAAATCATACAGTTCATGCGTAAAATAAATCCACATTTGAGTTCACTTCATTATTTGTCGATTAGTAATGTCACTTTCAGCCACAATTTCAAATCTCAAATCTCAACATTTTTGTCAATTGTTATTAGTTCGTAGGCATTGTTAATTTAGCCAATACAGACAGAAAAATCATAACCGTACCTTTATCATGAGAATGAACATGATCATAAATTAGTGTATAAAATTGTTGTGCTTTTGACCTTGGCTCAACAGTGAAGAGAACAGTGGAATTGGGGAAGATGGAGGATGTGAGATGGAGAATTGGGTAGAACAATCATTCATTTACTGTATTATTGAGGGTTGAGGGTGAAGGGTAATATCTTTCTATTTCTATCGCTTTATAATTGGTAATGCATTTATTTCATTTACACAGATGAGATTTGAATTTGGATTTTGGACTCCTGCCTGCGTATAAATAAATTGATAATTGGAAATTGAATAAGTACACAATGAATAACGAGCTAACTGCATTTTAACAGTGACAATTGGACGATTGTGTGCTGTAGATTGTAGAATGTAGAATATAGAGAGACTGTGGACGGAGCATTAATTTAGATTTAAATAGAGTTGAAGGGGAAAATATGAAACGGTAGTTAGCACGTTCAATCCTCATTGACAAACCAAATCAGACCAAACGCAACCCGACCAGGCCAAGGAAATTGTAATTTTTAGGAATAAATTCAATTTTTGTGGATATGAATAGGAAAGAATAAAGGCCAATTGTTCTCTTTTCTCTTTCCTCTTTTTGTCTAAATCCTTCCGCCCTGCCTTTTTTCCAATAATAAGCTCCATTTTTCTAGCACGTACGACGTAAAATGACGTCCAATGTGCAGTGTGGAATGTGTTCATCATTCGTGTGGTGTGATGGGGTGTGCGGGGCCATTTATCGGCTATTGGCTATTGACAATTGTCACGTCATTGAATCTATGAATCTATGAATCGTTCAATTGTTCAATTGTTGAACCGATGAATCAGAATCGGAATCGGAATCGGGAACTATGAATTTCCGAGAAAAAAACTGGTTCATAAGGGCGCCGGAAAATTAGTGAATGGTGAATGGTAAATAGTAAAACGAGAGCAGAGAAAAAGGTTAATACTGGGGAGTTTGGAGTTGGGACGCTGGAGTATTGAGTAGCGTAATTGAATCAAGTTTTTCCATATGGGTTATGAATGTGGATCAAAAAGTGGATAAATGAATGAATGAATCAATTGATTTTGCTTGTTAGTACAAATTCTGTAGACTGTAGACTGTACAGTCTAGAGTCTAGACTGTACACAGGGAGCACAACATAAATATTTCACATGTGTAGTGTGTAAAATGTACAGTTGGTGCATTTATGTGTATTTTTGGGGTGAAATCGGACAGAATTTTACATGAGGGAGCTTTTTATTGTGCGTTGTGCATTTTCTGCGTGCTACACATTGTTTGATGCAGTTCCGTATTAGATTCATGTTCCAGTTTCAAAAGAGTATAGAGAGTATAAATTTCATAGGGAGTTCACGAATGACAACTGACAGTTGACAATGACAATAACCATGACACTTGGAATTGTACTGACGGGGACGGTGAAAATTGACAGGATAATGGACAAAATTCCCAATTTTATCTTTCATCTAGTTGCTGAGGGAATTCGGATTCGGATTCGGGATATGAATTTTAAAATGCAAATCACTCCACAATATATCCTTCACAATCTAGAATCTACAGTTTCTAATGAGATGCAAATTTACAACGGAAAGATGAGGATAAGGAAGGCAAAAATTCTGTATTTCTACGCATATTTATTTATGTGCGACAGATTTGGACAGAAGAATAAAGGCGAAGCAATAGTCAATAATACTGTTGTACTTGAAAGCCGTTTAATGTTTTTAACATCAGAAATTCTTATTTTCTATTCGTAGCTTGTGTACCGTCATTTACTCCATTCATCTGGTGGGGCTCTTTCTAAACAATTAGTTTCTCAGCAAGTAAAATGTAAATGAGTATTATTATCAACTTATCATCAAAATCTAAGATTTGGGACAGAAATCAAAAATTAAACACACAATTCCTCTTCCCGCTCCTCCTAATCATTTATTACAAATTGAAAATTCAGCAACTTAAAAAATGCTTTGTTAATTGTAATTCAGTTTGAGATTTGAGATTGCGGCTGAAAGTGACAATACTCATAGATGGATAATGGATATCGAAATGGACTCAATTTTGGATGTATTTTATGATTTATACCTAGATGTGAGCAGTTCACTTATTCTCAGTTCCGGTGAACGGCCAGTACAGCTGTAGAAATATCAATCGGCGTCGATATCAGTCATCCAAATTCAAAGGACATGGGCGGCAAATAAAGACAAATTGTGCCCCCGTCAGATCGGGCCCAAATTTTACACAGAGGTACTTTAGACCATGGGGAGCAATGTTTGTGAACTCATTTTAAAAGTGATTGCCTCCTTTGACCTCTGGAGGTCATCAAAGTTCAGAATTTTTTGTTGGACTTTGACGCCGAGTAAAAGTTTTATTTGATTTTTCATAGGTATTTTTACACTAAAATCCATTTTACACAAAAACAGTTAAAGCTAGACACATAATATCTTCACAAAAAATGATCAGCATAAAATTCTCTATCGATTGATACCATTTTC
>JAQGBH010001455.1:0-32461 GCA_034698265.1 Sminthurinus aureus | reverse complement strand
GTGACCTTTTGTGACCTCCGGTGACCTCGTAGACAATTTTAAAGGTCAGATTCGGACTCAGCATGGTCGAATTGACCTATGAAGATACCGATCCCGTGTATTTTGGTGCAAGTTGAATTTGATCAAAATCGTGAAATTGCAGTTTTTCGGGAATTTTTTAAAAATCGAGATTTTTGAAAAAATGAGCATGTACATCCTGGGGAATTTGTCTGGGAGTCGAATGGCGTTGAGAAAATTGAAATCGGTTCACTAGATTTTTCTACAGCCTGGTTTAAGTGATTGTATGTTTTTGGCCGAAATGCGAAATTGTCATGTTTGGGAGGCTGTAGAATCGCCATTTTTTCGAATTTCGAAAAAACGAGCATGTACATCCTGGGGAATATGTCTGGGAGTCGAATGGCGTTGAAAAAATTGAAATCGGTTCACTACGTTTTGCCCCAGCCCGGTTTTAGTGAAGCCTTTCGTGCAGTTGGTCGATTCTTCAAGTCCCTCCCAGCCCCACCCATAAGGCGATAGAATTTTTTTGTCTTTTCGACACATCGTTTTGAGCCCTAAGGAAGAAATCTAGGTGGTTTTTGGGCTCCTAAAAAATAGTCGTGCTCAACTATTTCCCTATCTCGTAAACCTCCCCATATATGCAGTATTTATGTCATTCGCTTTTGCCAAAGTAAAAATATTGAAAATACATTACAAAAATTCTTCAATCTTCTGGTTATACAGATTGATGGGTGGACAGATGTACATGAACAAGTACAAACATCAGTTGGATGGAGTGGAACGCTATTTATTCTCGTATGTATTGTTTTGGGAAACTTTCTATTTTCCAACATTTTTACTGCTATCATCATCCTAAATATATCAGAGGCTACTGACAGTTTCCGAGATAAACAAAGAGAACAGAGAGAAACCGTTGTTCGTCTCAAAAAAGAAAAAGTCTTTCGACGACAAAAATTGGATCTGAGACAATTACTTTTACGCCAACGAACTAGTGCTTTCACTGATTTTTTTTCAATTGGATCTCAATTCCAAGTAAGCCGAATAATTTTGTTAATGTGGTAGGGTGTATGTGTATTTCAAAAACTATGTATTTAGTTTTTACTTTTATAGCTCTATAATTCCTCATTTTTAGCTATAAGATTAGGAAGTGGAAAATGATAAAATTTATAAAATGACTTTAAAATTCATTGCTTAGAAATTGCTGAGGCATGAGGACTTCTGCTCGAATAGTGAGGTTGTAACTAGTGCGCTTTGGCTTGACAGTGTCTATCAATCCATGTTGCGTTCCTCACATACATCTAACATGTAAGTTTTTACTTCAGAAATTACATAATAGACTTTAATTAGCTGTAAGTTTTAGTACTTAAACGAAGGGAATCAGTGCAAATGATGGAAATACATTAGAATTTTTAAAAACATATAAAGGCTGATGGCTCAAAATTGTAAAACGTTCTCAGAATGCAAGCATATAACAACCAAAAACTTAAACCGTACAGCTAAACTGATCAATTTTAGTTTCATTATCATAGTTTTGTCCTAGTTATAGTTTCCTACTTTTTCCTTTTTGTTCTGTCTCTTCTTCTAACTTTATTTGCAGTACTAATTTCTTAAAAATACAGAGCATTCTGAGGAAACAGCTATTTCGGAATCAAAAGCTTCTATTTACAAGCGATCGCGACGCGAAGCGGAGCGATCGCAGAAGAAGTTCCTTTCTCGTGTACAAGCGATTGAATTGAATGCAGAAGAGAAGAGAGATAAAAACCGGTTAAGTTATTACTGTAATCTTTAAAAGTAAAATAAGTTGTCACATTTTGTGTTTTGGCCTATTTTACTGTTGTAATTTAAAATTAATTTGTCACAGGACATTTGGTTTACACAAAAGGTGAAATATTTCTAATACGACTTTCGGCTCCGGTCGTCCCGACGTTTCGTCGTAGCCTACTTGTTATAAAGCTAGACCCTGACACACCCCATAAGGATTTTATAGAACAATAATAACATAAATTTTATAGTAATATGTTTTGTTTATTAGTCATATTATTTATTATAATTATTTTATTTTCAAGTTATGATAGTATTATACATGTATATATTTATAATTTTTTTTACTTTAGTTGTACTAAAATTTTTATAATCAAAGAGTGTTGTTTAAAACTTGAATGTTTGTTGTTTTTCCTTGAATCAAAAAAGCTTGATGAACTTGCATCGAGAAATGGCAGACAATCTAGTAGAGCAGTACCGCTTCGATAAAGAAAGTAAAAGCTCCCATGCTCCTATACGGAGAGGAAGATACAATAGATATTTAAAAATAAAAGCAAAGCTTTCCCTTATAAAACATGAAGTAATTAAAAGTAGAAACGGAAAACAACAAAGTCGAGAGACTTTAAAATAAACAATTGACAAAACTCAATAATAATAATTGATAATTATTGTTACATATGTATTATGTATCTACTACATATATATAACACAGTAATATGCAGTTGGTTATCTATGACTTTATTCTTGAATTAGTTTAATCTTCTAAATTAGCTTGGATATTCTTTTCTTCTTGCCATACAAGTTCCAGAGCGTTTACTTCCTTTGTGCATTCCGCGATATTAGCTTCAATTGCAGTCTTTTTCCTCTGTACAAATTGAATTTTTTCAACAATGCCTGCTAATTTCTTATCCAACTGAGTTTTCAGATTTCTATTTAAAAGTTTTTTTACACAAAACATGTTGAATATTACAATTTGTACAAAAATCTTCAATAACACAATAATTATTGTACATTTGCAATTGTCATTAATAAGTATTCATGGAAGATAAGGATTTGGGAAAATAAATCACTTACTTAGCAGCTTGTAAGTTTTCCTTTACAGTTTGTCTTTGTTCATTCAAAAACATGTTTATTTCATCAATTGCTGTTTCAACTTCAACTTTGTGGCTTTCTTTCTCCTTCTTCTCATACTGGAATTGAGCCTGGTATTTCTCTGCCCTGTCAACGAGGTCGTTGTAGTTTTGTTCATCATCTCTGAGATCACCTTCAAGTTCCAACAATTTGGATCTGCACGCCTCAACTTCTTCCTCACTAGTTTTCATTTCCTCTAAAAGTTCTTGGTTGTCGATACTATAAAAAAATTTAAAAAAATCAATGTCACCATAATAATAATTAATAATATTAATGATTACCATTGATAATTAATAATGTATTTTACTGCAAACCAATGTTAATACTTGAATGATTATATTTTACACATATATTTTCGTAATCTTTTTTAGTTTCGTTAATCTTACTTTAATTTTTCAAGTTGTTCTGTAAGTTCTTGAGCTGCTTCAGTAATGTTTCTTGTGTTGACTTCTTCATCGTCTAGCTCTTTTTGTAATTCCATCGGAAGTGGTTCCAATTCATCATCATCTTGTACATTACCATTTTCAGTTACGATGACTTCATTCTCTAAATTTGCATCAACTAAAACTTGTTGACATCTCTCTAATTCTGATATTAAATTTTCCCGTTTTTCTTTCAATTTAGCTACTGATTCTTGTACACCCTCATATTCGGTTCTAAAAAGAATAGATTATTATTTTTTATGGTCAGATAAAATATAAAATTATTACAAAATATCAATAATAATAATTAATAATAATTATTATTATTATTAGTAATTTATTACAGATGCGAAATGCTCAATAACAGACTTGATAAAATCATTAATAGCTAATAACATATTTTATTATGCATTTCCATGCACAGAAGCGATAGAATACGCACTTGTAATTTTCCAAATTAGCAATCATCTGGTTCTTCTTGTCAACAAATTGTGACTGACGATCTATCATCGCTGATTCCAACGCCTGTTCTCTTGCTTTTAACTCCTCAATTTGTAGTTGGCCATCCATTTCTGCTTGGTCAATTTCTTGTTGAAAATCATCTACAGGGACATTCACCATTTCTTTATGTTTCTCACATTCTAAATTCAGAACTTCAAGCTTTTCTTTTAATTCTACAACAGCTTGTTCAAATTGATTCGTTTCAGTCCTATTAAAAAAATAAAAAATATGACATGTGAAACTGTTTGAACACATATGTTTTATGTTTCATAAAAACTGCATTATATTATATTATCTGCACTGCACAAGTATAAAGTATATGTAGCAAAAGTTTTTAAAAAATTACTTCAATTCTTCCATTTCTAATTTTAAAGTTTTTTCTCCTCCTTCTAGTTCTATTTCAGTCTCCGATAAATTGTTTTCCAGCTCTTTGACACATTGATCCATTTCTTCATTCTGATTTGTAAAAGTAATTTCTAGTTCACAGTGCTGTCGATTAAGTTCGTCTTTTTCGTTTTTCTCCTTGAGTACTTCTTCTTCACTTGATTGAAGTTGTATTTGTTGTTCATCTATTTTCACTTTCTTTTCCTCCAATAATTTTTGTAATTCAGCTTTCAGTACCCTGTAAGTATTATTTTTTTTGAAAAAAAAAATGAAAAGTATATGATATAATATCGCAAAATATATTATACATTATATTAAAGTATTCTACTGCTTACAAATAATAATAATGATGTTGTAATATTTCTTATAATGTGTAGTACTTTTTATATTACTGGTTATCCTTATGCATAATATTATTAGTTACTATAAAAAATGATTATTATTACTCTTGAGCTGCTGTATCATCCTTGATACCTTCAACCTCTTTAGTGAACTTTGATTCCATTTCTAATTTGATAGCTTCCAAGTCATTTTTTTTACAAAGAATATCCTCTTTTTCGATTAGCAAATTAGAGTTATTCTTTTCAATTTCAGTTTCAAGTTTGATCATCCTCTGTTGTAAATTAGCAAGCTCCATTCTTGTTGAAGTAACCTTCTTCTCATTATTCTGAGTACTTAAATTTTCAGTGAAAATTTCAATTTGCAGCTCATGTATCCGAGATCTACAATAAAATTAAAAAAATATATTATACTTTTTAATAATAATATGGTTCTACCACATTCCATAATATAATATAAATATTGCTTTTATATCTAAATAAAAAATTCTATTATTTGTACATTGATGTACATTGATGAGAGCATATAAATAGCATATTATTTAATAATTATTATATATAACTTTTGTTACCATTACTAATTATAAATAATAATTAATATCGTACTTGAATTTTTCAATCCCGGCACTGAGTTCCTGCTTTTGTTCATTAGCCGTTTTCTCTTGATCTTGTTCTTTTACAGTTAGCTCATCAACAATTTCCTTTATAGAACTTTTGACACTTTTAACTTTCAAGATAATTTCTTGTTCGAGTGCTTTCCTTTCTCCTACAGTTTGTAGCTTAGCTTTCACTTCATTGATGCTCTTTTTTGATCCAAGCTGTTGTTTTCTATGTTAAAAAATGATTTGAAATTCCAAAGAAAAAAAACTTTTATATTGTTATAATAATTATTAGGGTACTTCAAAGACTAAAAGTATCAAGTAACAAATAATGCTGGTATCAAGTAACAAATAATGCTGGTATAAAATTAAAGACAAAATAATAAAATATTATAGTATTTTCTTTTTTTATAATAATAAAAAATAATCAGTATAAAAAGTATTATGTTAACTTACTGTAAGTTTTTGATAATGCTTTGAAGCACATCAATATCTTTCCTCAACAAGTGAATTTTTTTACGCAATTCTCGTTGAATTTGTAATTGTTGCTGTACAAAGCCTTGAGTCATTAAATGCTCTTGATCACAATCATAAAGAGCATAATCCATGTCCATTTGTATTGTTTCAATAATGTCGACCCACTTACTGACACTATTAGTCTGGGTTTCCAGTTCCAACAATGTATCTTCAAAAGTACCAACCATAGTCATAAGAAGTTGAAGACTATGTTCTTCGTCCTCTATCCTATATGTATGCCAAAAAAATATACGTCTGATAGTGCTTTTGACTATAATAATAATATAATATTATATAAATAATATATTACTATGAAAAAAATAAATACTACATAAATATAATATAAAAATGGACATAATATAAAAATTAAAATTTATTTACACTTTTCATTTTTACATAAAATACAACAACATACAACTATAAAAATGTGAAAAAATATGTGTAAAACTTACGTGGCTGCATCTTGCTGACACTGCACTTGATCCTCGTCCTTTTTATCCGTGAAATTCTCAAATTCTTGTAAAACTTTTCGATAAAGTCGACCCTGAGCTTTTCGTTCTCTTTTCACATGATGATTTTCCAGTTCTAATCCGTCTAATTTTGAAACCAATTTTTGCTTTTCAGCAGTTAACTCTTTGACTTCTTTTCCAATCATCAAGTATTGTTCACTTTGCTCCATTTTGAATTTTTCAGTTTTCCCTTTCTCTCTATTTAAAAAATAAATAAATAAAACAATAAAATAATATTAAGAAACAAATTAATTGTGTATACTCACTGATACTATTATGAATTATAAAGGATATGATAGGAAAATATGATAAAAAATCTTCAAGAATCTAACATTTTTCAGTGGCTTGAAAAAAGACGAAAAATTTCGAATAAATCAGACGAGCAACTTTCTCTGACGCGACCCAAATGAAGAATGGGAGAATTCTGCAGAGAGAAGCAATTTAAATGTCGTCCTCCGATCTGCAAGATCCACACATATATATGCTTTGTATACTTTCTTCACTCATTTTTTGATGGGAAAATATTTAATTCTCAAGCTAAAAGCATAATTTTATATATAGAAATGATGCTCTTTATGTTCTATTTTCTAATGAATCATAATACATCTTGTTGAATAATTTTATACTATGTTTTATTTTTAAAATAATCAATCGCGATATTTTTTTAATTAAATTAAAATAATAACATAAGATGTAAAAAAAAAACCAAAACATTTCCATTTTATTCAACATCAAATAAAAACAACAACATAAAACATAACAATAGAAAATAAGTACAGAACTTTTTTATATAAAAATACATAACATTTTTCAAGTTGATATATTACAACTTACAACTTTTTATCATATTCCTAGTATCAAAATAAATTAATTTTAAACATTTTGTTGAGAAAAATAGTGTTTGTCATAATCATAATATGTATATATTATGTGTATAGTTTGTTACCAGCAGTCACAGTCATTAAAACATGTCATTTTTCATATTTTTTTACATATGTCGGCTGCTATATATATACGAATACATCATAATAATATATTATTATTATGTGTACAAAATGTAGAAATATAAAATTTTATTGTAACATCACCAATAAAATAGGAAAATGAATGACCTGATTTTATACGAATGAAAACTTTTTAGATAGTCATAATATGTAGAAGTCCATCAAATTATTACCCTTACGGCCATACGGGCTTTTTCAATTATTTATATACTTCAGTTTAAGGGCTATCTACCCTGAAAATTTCAAGTCTCTAACTTAATTGGAAGTATTTTTAAAAAATTAATTAAGTTTAAATTTGCTATGTTAAACATAGAGGGCGGGAAATTTCTAAAGCCTCTCTCTCATAATCTAAGGAATGCCGTAAGGGTAATAATCTGATGGACTTCTACATATTATATCTCAATTTTGTCAGTACACATATGACACATATGATATGGTCAAATTTGTGTTTGGTACAGTTATAGATTAGTCATCAATGATGACTCATCATAATAATATATAAATTATATAAATACTTTTTTGGTATCTTTTAGTACATTCGTAAGTTATTATCATTATTATTAATTTATTATAGTAGGAAGATTATATAGAGAGATATAAACATTTTATCAGTCTGTTCAATATTTTGTAATTTTTGTATATTATAGTAGTATAACGTGTGTGTAGCGTAGAAAAAAAAGTAAACGATATTATTTCCCGGATGTAAAAGTATAGTCACAGAAGAAAAGGCAAAAAAAAAGCCACACAAGTATGCTTAAAATAGTAAACTTACAAATATGTATGTGTAAAACTGGTGTCCAAAACGATAGCTATTGAAATAAAGCTATTTTGTATGAAAGTCTCCTCAAATGTTCAAAGTCAAGAAACTGAAAAAAAAGTCCTTTGGGTAAACAAAGGATGGTTATACATAATATTATAGTCAAAAGTCCAAGAGTAGCAGTCAGAAGAAACAAGAAGTTACTGTCACCACAGTGTCATTGTCAATGTCATGGTTTGTCATAATATGTACTTCATTATACGAATAAAATACACATTACTGTTTACTGTCAAGCTGTTTCTGTTCCCAGACCTTGAATGTCAAAAAAGTCAGGATACTGTTGTTTAAAAAGTGAAAAGTCAGTATAGTCAATAGTCGTTGTACCATTATTTTATATAGTCACCCGTATACGTCAAAAGTCAGTATATTATGTAAGTGTCCATTTTACCCCCGTACACAGTATACAAACTGTATAGTGCATTTTATACTGCATTCTTTTTTTAAGTAACATTAAACATTAAATATGTAGGATACAATATTCCTTTTATAAATATTATTATTATTATTATAGACTATGAAAATTTAAAGGTAGACTATGAGAAAAATGATCCACATTTATATCGTCTACATTTCACACCAGTTTGAGTTGCTTTTTCAATCCTTGATGATAAATTGCTATCAACTTTCCCTAGCTTGTTTGCCACACTGTACACAAAATAAACAAAAGAAAAAACAACAAATAAGGCTATTTTTCAACAACTAGTACATTATTGAAATTTGATTTTATGACTCAACTCCCACCTTACGTGTTATGTATGTATAGTACATATATACTATGAACATTATTGTTAATGTAATGATTCACTTACAGTTTGGTGAGTCCATCAGTGGCTTTGTAGTGTCTAGAAACGCGGCCGATTTCACAAGAGATTCTCTCTATACATTCAGAAGAACTGAGAAAGGATTTAAACATCCTAGAATATTCATCTGAGAGCATTCGGGTAACTTCCATAGGTGAACTAGGACTGAAACTTTTAAAGGAGTCTGTGGGGAGAGTTCCATTTGTATTCAAGAAATTGGCATCAAAAGCTCTTCCATTGGGTAGAGTAATGATTGGGATAGGAATGAAGAGTAAAAGTAATAGAGGTAGAAGAGCCAAAAGAAGCAAAGGCAAAAGTAAGGGCAACAAAATAGGCAACAAAATAGGTAATAACAATGGTAGAAGAACGGGAGCACCTAAAAGTTTGAGGGCTTTCAAACCTTTAATTCCCTTCAAACCTTTTAACCCTTTAATCCCTGCAATCCCTCCCAAGATACTGGACAATCCACCAGAGTCCATATCTGATAACAAAAAATTATGAGAATCATCAAAAAAACAAATTCACTCACTATGGTTGTGCACAAAACTTCAACTAATTAAAAAAATAAAAATAAACTTTTTCATTTTCTTACCATCTTCTTCATCCATTCCCCAACCTGATCCACTCATCATCATTTCTTGACTGGGCATAATTTGATAGTAATATCTCATAGGCTCAGCTGGTTTTGCTTGTAATTCTGCTCCATAAGAAGACATTGGAACTGGAACTGGTGGTGCCCCATACGCAGATGACATTGATGAAGCAGAAGCATATCCACCGGCTCCACCTCCACCACCAGAATCCGAAGAAGATCCAAATGAATTTTCTCCACCCATTTGTCCTCCATTATTCAAGGCTCCCGTAGCTGAAACGATTGCAGCTGCATCCGCATAAGAGTCCCTAGCCCAATAATTCCTTCCACGTCCTTCATTCTGTCCAGAATGAGGATGAGCAGAATTGAAACTTCGGGAAGAAGACAAAGAATGTTGACGATGATGATAATGAGGATTTTCACTGTTATGATGATGACTTTTGGAACTGGTGTTGTTTATACTACTGTCAGAACTTTCACTATTTTGTTGTTGTTGTTGTTGTTGAGGATGAAAATGACTTTTTTGCACAATAGTTGAAGGTAAAACTAACTCAAGTGATGTCAAGCTGAGTACAAGGAGAAAAATGAATGGTTTATTATTACTACTTCTTCTCCAGCCACTCGAAGACACTGATTTTCCCTGTGGATTTTTCATTGTGATAAATTGAGAAAATTGAAAAATTTTCTCCATGCCGTTCGACTTTTAAATTTCGAATGGCAAATTTCGGTTGACACACACAAAAACAACTTAACTTTTGTACTCTTCTACGTCTTTTTTTTTGTTTAATTTGTGTTTCTACACACACACCTTAATATTTATGTTGATGTATTTCAAAGATATAGAGATGTTGATTGTCGAAGGTTGAGATGAATTGTGAGATCCAGTGTGGATAGACACTGACTTTTATATCGCCTTGAAAAAGATGAAGACGGGAGGCAGACAGACATATATTACTATACTATACGGATCAAACCTCGTGAATCTCGACTTAATTAAACTGCACACTTTTGAATGTACATGTTTATGTGTGTGTGTGTATAATACGCTAGAGGAACTTGAATTCTGAATAGGACGGTAATCACGGGCTGTTTATATAAGGAAATATGATGACTTGAGGGAAAAAAAGCATGATTGAATGAATGCAGTTAAGTATGTACGACTGAATGAATAGATAGATAGATGGATAGGTAGATAGATAGACAGAAGAAGCGGATGGATGGAAGAAGTAGTGAGTGAATGAATAAAAGACCGGTAGGAGAGACGGAGAGGGAGAGAGGCCAAGAAATGACAGCAGATGAAGAGGCTACAGAAAATCCTCTTAGTGGACCAACGTGTGTGAAGAAGCACCACTTTTGACAGCTTTTCTCATCAAATCCATATGTACACCTTTTTAGTACGGCGGTGCATTCATAATAAAAAAGTTAAAAATATATTATATACATAGGATTTATTAATGATCAAGATGATGATGCCATATATAAACACGATGCACTATCATGTACGTTGTATTAGTACACTATGTATGCTAATATGCGTATTTCTACAAATGTGTATTTGTTGTTTGTTGTATGTCTATAATATATTATAGTGTATAGAGCATATACACTGCGTACACCTGCATATACTACAACTTTAAATGTGGGTATTCTAATTTTCTCTCTTAATTACACCGTCCTATTATATTGACCAAATGGTCAAGAAATATGGTATGTGGTATGATTATTTTTTCCATACATAAGTACATACCCCGTACGCTACATGCCATTGACATTGGCACCATTTCCTTTTCTGTTTTTTTTTTCATCTCTCTCTTTACGATTTTAGTATTTCAATTTCTTTATTGAAATGAAATGCAGTGCAATGTACGGAGGACTGACTACGGATAGAGAAAAAATCTATCTTTAGGTTTTCAGGGCAGTAGCACCAAATCATTGATAGTACACACTACACACACATGGACCTACACAATACACATTACACATATTATATGCCCATGAAATATGAAATGTTATTGGTATTATTATTGCACTTTGTCTGTCAATTCTTTGTGAAAAGGAAGACGATGCAAGTTTGACAGATTTTATATGATTATTATATTAGTAGGATTGTTGTTGTTTGTCCATTTTTGCCATTTGAGATTTGAAGAGGTTCTACGATTGTGATTTTCGATTGACAGCCTGCGGATGGGAAATATGAAGAATTATTCTCGATGGGATGGCAGTCAACCGATCAACAATCAGCAGGATAGAGCATCATCATCATCGTCATCTCATCATTGTCACTGACATTATCATGTAGGTAATTTATATTAGAAATCAGAAATAATAGAGAATGAGGTGCAATAAATACACACTTCACACATAGTTTTTTTTTCTATGTTGTGTATTGTGTATTGTGCGTATATCGATTTGTACTCTTTTTTTTTACTTTGCTTTGATACTTTTATTTTTTCATTGTGCTCCTCTTCCTCTTTGTACTCCGTATGCGTATAATGTATCCATTATCTATCGCCTTCGCCGTTGTTTGTAGTCATCATCATTTTAAAAAGAAAGAATCATGCTCAAATATTGCACCGCGTAAAACTGTAAGGTAATTTGTTAAATTGTGACAACCTCATATAAAATATAAATAATCATCCATTTCCAGTATTAAATATTATAAACATAGAGTAAAATGTAAACCACTTTAATCTCGTAGGACCTCCAATTTCCAGTTTATAAACGTTGAATATACAGAAAAAATTTATAAAGTCATTCATACTATAGTATTTTCGTGCCCTTAGATTTTGCTTAGTTCATCTGGTGCAAAAAAATGTCTATGTTATTTTAGATGAGGTAGCCAAAAACAGAAATCAGAACTTTAATGTGTGTTTCTAATCCAAAATGGTTAAAGCTCAACTGTGTCAAAAGTTTGTGCATGAAATGTTTTAAGTTAAAAATAAAAGTAGAGACAAATTTGAATACATGTACATTTTACGTAAATTGTAAAATGTACATGTAGTGTGTATGGTGTACGTGTAATGTGTACACTGCATATGACATATTGTGTGTACGAGATACGAGAAGTGAAAAGTTTTATGTCAAATATAATGTTGTATGATGTTGTATACTAAATCATCAAAAATGACCATGTCCAAAAGTGATCACAATTTGGCGAATTACCTTATCAATATCTAAAACGTATCTACATAATATGAAAGCTTGCATTTTGTATTGTCCGAGATCCGAGAGTCTGGTATTCATAATATAATATATAATAATATATAGTATTATAGTACAGTTATAAACAGATTTGTCTACATGTATGTCAGCGATCAGTAATCAGTATCGATGTATCATTATCGTTATCAATCCATCATTTATTCGGATGGGTATAGATTTTGGCCTTATTATTCTTCAATGTACAAATTAAGAACTTGCTCTTTATTACAAACTTTTTTCATGCTACTATTGTGTGCTCATCATAATAATTATTATTAATTACTAATTACCCCTCACAATTTATCGATGCGTACAATATTATGCTTGTGTTGTGTGTGTGCTTGCTTATGTGTACTCTATTATCCTTTTTCTTTCTTTCTCTGTCTCGGTTCGTTTTATGGTCAGTGGTCATCGACATGATAATTTCATTGTTTTTTTTCTCTTAATATTTTCTATTCCATTCCACGTTTTTTTTTCTTGTAGCGGTTAAAAATAATCTTCTCTTACTGCGATCTCCCGTGGAATCTCAAATTAGAAAAAATAAATCAAGTGAAAAAGTTCACATGATTCTAAATTCCCAATTCTAAATGTATTTTATTTAGGTATATTTTTTATATAATTGTATAATATATTCAGTTTTACGAGAGAAAAGAGGAACATCTCAGGATGACCAAGTTAACATAATTCATATTGTAAATAATTGCAAATTGGATATTCATTGGAAATCCTAAGCGACCAATTCTTCTTTTTTAGCACGGGGCAAAAAGCAATTTCTGTACATATATAGATTTTACATTGCGCACACACAAGTATCATTTGCATCTGTTGGACTACTGCTATTGAGAGGGGACAATACTGTAATTTTCAAGTTGATCAAAATTGTCCGTCAACATTCAACTGTCAGTGATGCCCAGTTTATTAATGTATTTTATTGTGTATGTATCATGTGTACAGCATTTACCACTTACCATGTACAAATGAAAGAATACACATTTTTGTAGTACGATGGATTGATTGGATGTTAGATGTAACTCATGGATATCTTGGTAATTCCTATCAAACCAAGATCTGACATTTAGTGCTAAAATGTTCCTGAAAAAATAGTGTCATTCCACCTACCAAGTGCAAGTCTGTAGTCTGTAGTGAAATGAAATGGAACAAAAATAAATAATACAACGCAAATGAATGTAATACATAGTACATAGAACAGGTGCATCCATATGAAAATCTTGTATTAAAAAAAAGTAGCAGTAGCGTGCGACACAGTTTATCTGTATACTGTACATGTACTAAACTACTGAAACTTTCAGTCTGAAAGTGTTACTAATTTGGACATGCTGAGACGGACCAAAGACGAATGATGGAGTGATCCTTTGGAATGGGAATTTTCTTTTTATAGCAACAATCAAAAACACTCTTATTGATCACATAAGTAATAAGCCCATATACACGCATTGTGTTGGGTGTAAGGTATTAGACAGATATACTGCATTCAATCATCATTCAAGTGCCATACTGTACAATGTACAATGTACAATGTACAATCTAGATAATATATCTAAGATTATTACATTT
Source organism: Sminthurinus aureus (assembly GCA_034698265.1). Classification (NCBI taxonomy): domain Eukaryota; kingdom Metazoa; phylum Arthropoda; class Collembola; order Symphypleona; family Katiannidae; genus Sminthurinus; species Sminthurinus aureus. Next base: position 18,314 of record JAQGBH010001455.1, on the reverse strand, counting down.
GTAGTTTTTCTTTTTACACAAATAGCTCATGGTTCAGCTACTAACTACTAACTCACCAAAGTATTTTCCAACATCAAAATAAAAATAAAAGCATGTCATCGACCAAGAACTTTTCAAACGACACCAATATCCTTACAATTTTCTTGAAGAAATAAATTCGTTCGGAACGAGACGAACAATGTTTTGAATTTTGAACTTTCCGTTTCATCTTTATCCAATAATATCAGCAACAACAACAAAAATTATTTACCACAAGCATTTACAAGTGTTAACAGTAGACATTTATATCAATTTCATGTTGCTACACATTCACAGAGTGTTTTTGACATATAAACTAGAGCTCGATATTTTATTTCGCTTTCTCCATTCTCCATACATTCATTATTCAGCTGATGGAGATAAAGATTTCCTTCTGGGTATGTAGTACATATGTATGTGTGTAGTATGTACTTTGTGCACAGTGTACAGGAATTTTCTCTTGATCTTTATAATAAATAATAAAATGATCATGACTTTGTTTTGCTGTACGAATGAAAGTTCAAAATTCGAACGACGACCAACGACAAACTGTTCTAGTAGTATATTTAGTTTGTATTTTCACCCTTTCTTCTAACTACCTTATTGACTGTATTTTCGCACCTTTTGAGTTTTAACTTTGAACAAAAGTAGAAAAATCACTTCATTTTATTTTTTCCTGTTCTCATTACTCTTTTTTTTTCACTGTTTAATTCGGGTGTATAGTGTACAGGTGACTTTCTAAGAAATACATTATACGACTAATAATATGAAAAATATAGGTAACTAGAAAAATGAACTGAAATGGAACCATGGTGTGTTGAATGTATATCATAAAAAAGCCTATGTTTTTGACTCAATATCTACAAAAGATGAAATTTGTATTGTTATTGTCGTGATTTTATGTGTGTATAATATAGCATATATATATACAAAGTACAAAGATACAATATGTGTATACAATCGAATGGAAAGACCAGCATGAGGTTTTTTCTTTCAAATGTAGATTCAAATTCGTTGTTTTAAAGCACATCGCTATATACTTAGAAATATGAGCATGTTCAAAGAATACGTACAACAATTTGTATCCCTTTCAAAACTAACAATGAACAGCCTAGTATGGAGAAACTTGAATGAAAACTTATTAACAAAAATATACTTGCACAAAAAAAAGCTAATGTATAATTTCAAGCATATACAAACTTTTTGTCTTACCTATAAAACTTACAGCTGTATATCCTACATCTATCTCAAATCTCAAGTATCAAAACATGCATAAACTTTATAGCATAGTGTACTTTACACTTTTTCTTGGGCTTTTCTTGTTTCTACTCAAGTATTTTTCTTGCCCACTTGAAACTCGCAACTGGGTAGCTTTGTATTATGAAGTACTTGAAGGGAAATGAAAATTTTTAAATTAATACTTGGCCTTGTTAATCTTACAAGTAGTCTATAGAAAATCTGCAAGTGGACAATATCAAAAACCTGTGACCACTGAATACTGACAGATTATAATTTATAATAGATACTCTATTTTCAAAAGTTGTATTTTGAGTGTCTTCAAGCAAACAACGGCTTTATTAAAATACAAAATATTGTATGCGTACTACACATTGTGTAGTGTGTTATTTATGTTACCATATTCTGACTATAATTTTTATTATTGGATTTGGACTCTGCTCTCAAGACTCACGATGGATTACTAAAATAATATTGACACATTTGGATATATTACTTTTTTATCCTGATTTTGAGAGCTTTGAGCTTCTTGTGTTCATGCATGGGATGTGGAATGCAATATTTTAAATAGGGGTAGGTATTTCTATCAGGAATCGTAAACAGGAATTATAGTGTTCAAACTGTGCAAACTTGTCCTAAACATTGGATATTTAGCTACAATTAGCCTTCCATTTTCCAGTGCCCTTTTCGTAAATACCTCATTTTTTATTTATTGAATACATAGGTTCTATCGTTCTATCCTATAATTTATGATTCACTAAAAGCTCATCTATTTATGCGACGGACAAGAGAAAGAAAGAGTACACACTATACACTGCTGTACAGTGAACTTTCTATGTATGTACTATGTACAATGTACATAGTACAGTACTTAGTACTTAGTACAGTGTACAGTAATATCTTTTTAATACTTTGTGGACATTAAAAAACACAAGTTAATGCATACAAGTTTAAGTACAAAAAACATATAATATTTTATATCGAGGATGAAACATTTCTCAAAAAAATGCAAAGAAAACTTCAAGTGACCTGCATTTCTATGAATTATGAATATAATATTGTATTCTAACAAACAATTAAATAAATGTGAAACTTTATTGAATAGGAAAATATTTTTCTGTTTTGCCGAATCATCATTTTTTGCCATGTGAAAACAGAAATGAATTTTCGGATGATAAAAAAAACGCTACATTCATGTGTATAATGTACATAAATATATATAGTTTGTATTCAGTATTCACATATAGGAATACAGTGGAGATCTGAAGAGAGTGAATTTCTTGTTGCACATCACATCATATTTCTATAATATTATACTATACATTTATGCAAAGATTCATCCTATATATACTGCACACACATGACATTTATTCTTTTCGCCCTATTTTATAAACATATATTTCTACGTCCTCTGTTCCTTTCACGTACTTTTTAGTTCGGACATCAGGCTTGACGGTATAATAATACAACACTTATACAAACCACATACACCGTACATACATACATTACACCTTGGTCTGTAAACTGTAAACATGCGATGAAATATTGAATATGGAATGACACTGCATTTCTTTCTCGCATTTGTTTTTTCTTGGATACCCACACAATGAGAATAATGATATTATAATGTAAGGAAAAAAAGATGAAAGATTCATTCATATTTCATCTTTTCATTTTTAGCCTCAATTATTTGTATATTATACATGCATTTTATGTCCGTCATTATAGGAATTTAACTAGAAAACGCACTATGCACTGTTGTGTAGATATATAATGTATTATGATACTTTTAAATGTCATCCATTGATTAAAAACACACTGTTCCCAATTCCAAATAATATATATTCAATTTTACATACGGCATGTTAAAGGTGTAGTTCTAAAAACAAATGGCAAAGAACATATGAGCACAATGACCATATAATAATAATATTCAGGATGTAGTACAACGAGCTTTTTGTAGAACGTTTTCCATTTCATTCAGCCATTTTTCTTATATTTTGTATCACTCATAAATTCTTTGTTTATTTCGAGACTAATAATAATATAGTAATAATAATTTTAAATATTAAAAACATGATAAAAATATCAAAACTTTCATATAATATATAACATGATAATTTGAGATATATAAATGTATAATATGTATTAATTTGTAAGTTTTATAGGTACCTACATATAGTATTTTCACTCTGACTGTCCACAAAATTAAAAATTTTGTGCAGGTCCCTTTTCAAATAATGGCACATTCTTAAACTCATATGATTCTCGCATATAATATATATACATACGTAATTATTATTTTATTACATGTAAAATGTAAATGACTGTTTTGTAAAAATTGACGTAGTAAATTTTTTTTTCATATAAGGCCACAATTCACTAATAGTATTATGTATACTATATTATAGTCTATAATATAGAGTTTTGTAGTTGATTGTTTATATTTTCAGTTTTCAGTTGAGTAAATCACAACAGAATACGTTGAGCAATTTTTTTCAGTATTTTTAGTAATATATTGTAATAATTTAGCTTTGACAGCTTATTAAATATGTACTTATTATAGCTTCTTTGTCTCAATGACACATGACACCTACTTATAAAATATGTACCTATAGATAATAACATTGTACATTGTAGGTTGCAGTTTTATACCATTTTTTAAATCACATATGTGCATTTACAAAAAAAACATTACATATAGTTTTTATTTTTCAAAATGTACTATGTACTTGTTACCCTGAAATCTACAAATAGTAAACAAAGATCTATATAATATGTAATTAAGAGCTTGTAAAGATAAATAGAGTGATGAAATTTAATGCACACTTAAACATAAGTTGTTATGAATAAACAATTTAGTGATATTTAAACAACATAAAAAGAAATCATACTTTTGTCTCCGAATGATAGGCACTGACATTTCCTTTCTCCTTGATTTTTAAGCCCGTTTTTAAGCCCAAAACTGAATACCATGAAGGGACACAAAGCAAAACTTTTGACTACACTGTTATTTCTTGAATCGCGACTTCTGTAATCCACGTTTTTTAATAATTTTTTTCAAACTGGACCATGTTAATTTAGAAACGATTAACAACAGGAACAATATTCTTGCACTGTTCACTCTAATTGTATCACACTAATTGTTGTCCTTTTGTTTCACCATCTACTTCTTCACTGCTAACACATGATTGATTTAAGGTATAAGCGTATCTATAAATCTCTCGTTTTTTTCTAGATTACTAATAAAACTTGTTAAACTATGTATGCATACTCATTTACTTTCATCATCATCCTTATCATAAGCCAGGTTGATATTCAACCATTTTTCAACTTCAGATACATCCTCTTGTTTTCTTGCTGCATAGTCAATAATCTGAAACATTAACAAATATGAAATTACAATTTATTGAATTTACAATCCCTTGTCGGGTTATTATTATGCCGAAAGGCGCATAAGTTATAAGTTCTTTTTACTTTTGTCTAATAATTAAGCAATTAATTGATAATTAAATTTTGTCCATTTCATGCACCATTACCTGGTCCTTTTGAATTTTTCCCACGGAGAAGTAATTTGATTGAGGGTGATGGAAATATAGTCCACAAACAGAAGCTGCTGGCTCCATAGCCAAGGAGTCTGTCAGTGTAATACCTGTTGCCTCAGCCACATTCATGAGATTCCACATAGCATTCTTTTCTGTATGATCTGGTTGGCTCGGATAACCTGGTGCCGGTCGTATCCCCTTTTTAAAGAAATTTGTATCATAATGTGCCCCAGCGCATGCCAATAAAATCAGTAATAAAAGTGTGTTATTTTAGATTGTCTATTGGCTGAAAACTCGTATAAAATATGTTTCACCTGATATTTTATACGATGTAAATCCCCTGCTTCTAACTCTTCTTGAGCATCATAACCCCATAACTCTTTCCTAACACGAAGATGTATTTCCTCTGCAAACGCTTCTGCAAATCTATCTGTCAGAGATTCAACCATGATGACGTTGTAGTCGTCCAAGTCCTTCTTGAATCTAATGAAATTACATGAAAAGTTGAAATTACTATGAATTTCATTCTCATAATTTGTAAACTCAATTTTAATATCTACGGGTATGAATGAGATGCATAAACGGAGGTTCAAAATGTGACAAGTATACGAGTGTAAACTTTTGAGAGCTGTCATTTTTCTAACGTCTCTTCTGGGGCCTTTTGTAATGAAAATGGCTAAATTAAGGGGGTTTTTTCAAAGAAAAATAAGTAATAATTTTACGAGACATGCAGATTTTGCACCTCCAGATATAAATGTAATAAATATAAAGTGCATACTGTTCAACGAGTTGTTTGCATCCAAAACCAGCAGAGACAGCAAACATACCAATATAATCTGTCTTTCCAGATTCCACTGTAAAAATAATTTAAATCATTTCAAATTAATTTCACTTAAACAAATGCATCATCTGATGCCAGGAGAAGTGTGTATGCATAAAAATTATTTTGTATTCATACCAGGTGCTACGAAATCTGACAGACATAAATACGTCGTATCTCCCACTTCTTTGACAGCCTAGAAAACACATCAAGACACACATCTAAATCATACAATATTACCGAAAACATGTGATATGGAATATGGGAAAAATATAGTTGTAAGAAAAGTTAAACAAAATATTATTAAGGATTGAGATAGAGACCTGTTGTCTCAAGCCGTGCAGCACAGCAATAGGTGTTGATCCATTTCCACCATCTGGAGCGTAGATCAAAATATCATCACCTTTACTATTTGCGGGGTAGAAACCAACGATACCATTAGCTTTGATGAGCTTTTCTCCAATGATTTTCTTTAACATTTGTTGAGCTTCTCCAAATAATCTTTTGGCTTCCTCACCTAAAACACATCATTTTTACCATTTAATTTGTATTGTTCTCATTACAAATTTCTGCATTTTTGGAAAAATTTTCAAAGGAAAAATGGTTGAAATTACACATACCGACGGTAGGATCATTAAATACTTTTGGATATCCTCTATGAGGATATTTTCCTCGGATTTGCCATACATCAAAAAATGGTTTCCAATCTATAAAATCTACGAGTCGTTCCAAACTGTAGTCCACAAATACTTGAGTACCCAAAACATTAGGGCGTTTTGGCACGTAATCTGTCCAGTCAATCTTTAATTTTTTCTCTCGAGCCTTTTCAATTGGAAGATATTTTTTCTCTCGTAAATTATCATAATGGTCCTCTCTAATGTCTTCATATTCTTCTTTTATGTCGTCCATTAATGTTTCCCTATTTCCCTTATCTAAAAGAGCTGAGCACTACATCAAAAAATAAATCAATAACTTTTACAGTCTAACAATGTGTACAATGTGTACAATTTTGTATGAACTATGAATTATAAGAGAAATAGAGAAGACGAACAAGTTTAAAAAAAAACAATCCCACTCACCACAATCACACTTTTGGAAGCATCCAAAACATGAACAACTGGTTAATTAAGAAAAGTACATTAATAATACATACTAATACATAATATATATACATACTAAATAACATATTATAAATTATGATGAATGTATTATTTAGTACCTGGTTCAGAATATTTTGGAGCAATTTTGACAGCCGTGTGCTGTTTTGATGTTGTAGCACCTCCTATTGAAAAATGAAAAATATACAGTCATAATATTTGTTATTTGTGTATGAAATATTATTACACTTTATACTATACTATTACTTAGTTTTGCTGTTGATTTAAAACTCACCAATGAGTAAAGGTGTCTTAAAATTTAATCTTTCCATTTCTTTTGCAACATATATCATTTCATCCAATGACGGTGTTATCAGACCAGACAGCCCAATGATATCCGCTTTCTCTGCTATAGCTGTTTCAAGAATTTTATGAGCTGGACACATTACACCTAAATCGATGACACGGTAGTTATTGCATCCTAAAACTACACCAACAATGTTTTTCCCGATATCATGGACATCTCCTTTCACAGTGGCTAAAATAACTGTCCCCGCATTACGCGTTTCTTGTGCACAAGCTTTATTTGCTGATTCAATGTACTGGGGAAAAACGAACATTTAAATTATATATTATTTATTATTTTATACCAAATCAAAACACTACACTTTTTCTATATCATTATCAACTACAAGCAAAATCAATCAATTGACACAGATTCTCGTCTACATTCAAATGTGATATATAATATTAAATATTATAATAATCATTTTATAGATATTTAAAACTTACAGGGATTAAATACGCAACGGCTTTCTTCATAACTCTAGCTGATTTAATGACTTGAGGTAGAAACATTTTTCCCGAACCAAATAGTTCACCAACTTGACCCATACCATCCATTAAAGGCCCTTCTATCACATTTAATGGATGTGCAAATAAATGTCGTGCTTCTTCAGTATCTTCAACAATGTACGCGTCAATACCCTATGTTTTCCCAACAGATTTCATCAATAATAAAACTGCTCATTCATCATTAAATACACAACTGCTATTGCATAAAAATGATTAGATACATAACATAATCTATAGTATGCACCACAATAAATTCCTTTACCTTCACAAGACCATAGGAAAGCCTTTCACGAACATCCTTGTTACGCCATTCAGCTTCAACTTCTTCCTTCTTTTCCTTTTTCTTACAGTTCTGAGCATATTCAAGAAGTTTTTCCGTTGCCTGTTCAATGTATGATATATATAGAAAACAAAACAGGTATGCAAGTGTAAAATTGTCTGCATGTGATAATTATTTATTATTTATTATTATTATTTATATTTCAATGATATTACGATAAAGCATGCATGTAAAATTTGAAATTCTTACACCCGGATCTTTATTCCAGAGGATATCTTCACATAGTTCTCTTAAAACTGGATCAATATCATCGTAAACTGGCAAATTTCCTGCATTTACAATTCCCATATCCATTCCTGCCTGTAGAATTAAATCCGTATAATTTTTAATCAAGTGTTAATGTGTGTGAATTTACATAAGTAATACTACCTTCTGCATAAACTTGTTAGAGCTCATGAAGATGTTTAAACAAAGTCCATGTTTACCTTTATAGCATGATAGAGAAAGACAGAGTGCATAGCTTCTCGGACTAGTTCATTTCCTCGAAACGAGAATGATACATTGGATACACCTCCACTAATACGACAACCTGGACAAGTAGCCTATTAGAAAAAAAAAAACATTTTTTTATACCACATTTTTATTACGTCTTGAAAGGAATATTAGTTTATTTTTTATTTAATCAAGAAAATATCATTTTGAATTTTAGATTTTAGTTTTTGAGAATATGTTTTTACCTTTATAATTCGAGTGGCTTCTATAAAATTTACTCCGTAGTTACTATGTTCATCCATACCAGTTGCGAGTGTTAGAATATTAGGGTCAAATATAACATCGTTTGGATTGAAACCCACAATATCAACAAGAATTCTGAAAGAACGCTCACATATTTCAACTTTTCGGTCAACTTCTGTTGCCTGTATTTTGAAGAAATTGAGTTTTAAAAAGAACAAATTCAGAATGATATTAGTCAATGTAAAGTTAAACAATAGGAAAAAAATAAGAAAAAAACTAAATCATTTGGTCTTTTACCTGTCCCTGTTCATCAAAAGCCATAACCACTACAGCAGCTCCAAATCGCTTTACAGTTTTAGCCTTCTTAATAAAATCCTCTTCTCCCTCTTTCAAAGAAATGGAATTCACAATACATTTTCCTTGTGTACATTTGAGTCCAGCCAAAATGACTTCGAAATTTGAAGAATCTATACAAAGAGGTACTCTTGCAGCATCTGGCTCAGATGAGATTAGATTTACAAACTTTGTCATTGCAGCAACACCATCAAGCATTCCTTCATCCATATTTATATCCAAAATTTGTGCTCCATTCTCAACTTGTAGCTTTGCTACAGCCAATGCATCCTATAAAAACATTCACAACATGTTGTTAAAATTTTGAACACATTCTTATTGTATATAGCTACTATAAGTAACTGATCATTTTCATGATGGCTGGTAAAAAAAAGGATCCTAATTATACAAAATAACTTACATCATAACGATTCTCTTTAATTAGACGACAAAAAACTCTGGACCCAGCAACATTACATCTTTCACCAATGTTTACAAAATTTGTGTCTTTCCCAACACGCATGGGTTCTAATCCTGAAAGCAACAGGTCATCAGGAAAGATTCTTCCACTGTCCCTTTTACGTGGAGGTATATTCTTCACAGCCTGTGCAATCGCCCTGTAGTACATAATACATCATCCATTGTACATTACTAATCGTTATTACACTTGCATATGTACAATGTACATATTACATGCATTAGTAATTGTTATGAAATATTGTAACCTCTTCATTTGAATGTTGTAATTTTATACCTAATATGAGCCGGTGTAGTTCCACAACATCCTCCCACCATATTGAAAAGTCCATCTTGTGCAAAGGACCTTAATGTTTCTGCCATTTCTTCAGGGGTTTCATCATATTCTCCCATGGCATTTGGAAGTCCTTTTATTTACATGCCGAGACATAATTTAAATTATACTTTTATTAGCATCAATACTTTTTTCCACTTTTATCAATGTCTACGTTCTGTATAGTATCCATCATATCAAAATGTATTTTACCTGCATTAGGATAGCATAGCACAAAAGCATTGGTCACTTGACCAATACGCTCAATAAAAGGTCTCATTTCAGGAGCTCCCAACGCACAATTTAAACCAATACTGTATTCCAAAAAAAGAAAAATTATCCATCCCAAATCCCAATTAAAAATTATGAGTTATGCAAATACCAAATAATAATCTTATTAAAACTTAGCATGTATATTATAATCTATAATCTATCAAATATATGCAAGAGGTAGTAGAAAAACAAAAAGCGCTATCATTTTTTTAAGAAATAGAATCTCACCATAAAGGGTCCGGATGAGATACACTTATGATAAAAGCTTCTCCTGTTTGTCCAGATAATGTACGTCCGGATTTGTCTACGATTGTCCCACTGATCTTTAATTATTACATAGATTCGATAGCAGTTAATAACATTCATTGTTGTCTAGTATGATTTGAAATAGAAAACTTTATCACTTGGATGTAACATACCAAAATTGGAATGGGCTGATACTCTTCGTTCTCAAATATTTCTTGTATTGCATAGAGAGCAGCTTTTGCGTTGGCTACAGTACAAGAGAAACAAAACGAATTAAACTATGATTACATTAATTACATTCAGAATTCAGAGCATGTCAGGTGATAGTTTCGAGTACATTTAAGGAAATTTAATATTAAACACTGATTTGCGAGTTTACCTGTGTCAAAAATAGTTTCTACTAATAAAATATCAACTTGACCATCTAGTAAACCTCTGGTTTGTTCCTTGTAAGCTGTGATTAGCAATATTTATACGATTCACAAATATTAGGCATTTTACAAATTAAATACAAAAAAATATTCTTTTTACATGTTTTATTATGTACACATAATGCAGCACATGTTAGTTTTAAATTATTTTTTAAAAATAAAAATTATTATTATTATTCATTATGATTTACCTTCAACTAATTCATCAAAAGCTGAAATTTTTTGTTTACAGAAAGAAAAAACAAAACATTTTACGGAAATTATTGTTTGTTCACTCGAGAATACGTATTATGTATCAAAGTACATGAAAAGTAATTTGAAATAGAGCTTACTAATATTTCTAAAATATGGCTTTTCAACAGAAGGAGAGATTGACAATGTTCTATTTGTAGGACCAAGCGCACCAGCTACATACTTCCTTGTTTGACTTGTTACAGAATTTTTATTCTCTTCCATAAATTCCTCAACCGCTGTTTTTGCTAGTTTAGCTGATTCCAAATTAATCTCATAAGCATAACTTTCAGTTCCATAGTCGGATTGTGCAATTTTAGTCCCACTAAATGTATTCGTTTCGATTATGTCTGCTCCAGCTTCAAGGTACTCCTACATTGTCACCACCAATATTGTATTATATTTTAATACATTGTATTTGATACATATAGGTATGATTAATAACAATAACAACTTTTTATTCTCATACTTTATGAATATTGATGATTATACGAGGCTGAGTGATGGACAAAAGATCGTTATTGCCTTTCAAAGGTTTCTCATGATCTACAAATTTTGTTCCTCGGAAATCTTCTTCCTCTAAATAATGTCTCTGTATCATCGTCCCCACTAAATGAAAATAGAACATTATGTAAGATGTAAGCACAGTATTTTGACAAGGTTTTCTTAAACATAATCAGTTATCATTGAAAAGTTAAAATCCATTGTAAATTATGTACGTACTTGCTCCATCAATGATAAGAATTCTAGATTCTAAATCTTGTTGAAGTTGAGCCATGTTTGTGGTAATTTCTTCGTCTGCTACCAAATGCACAAAAACAGAGATATGATTCTTCTTATAATAATTATTCCGAAGATTTCATTTTGGTTAATTCATATAGTTAAAAACACACAAACAAACGCCAATCTTTAATATGTTACAAGTTTAGAAAATTCTGAATACTATGCATATATGTCACATGTCAAAATCTTTTACCTTTTGAAGATCCGATGAACTCTACAAAAATGTGATTGAGTTTAAACTATCGATTTGAAAATTTGAAATGTGGTTGTACAGTATACAGAACACAGAACGTAGCTATACTGTCAGATACTTGATATATTGTGATTTGCGTCAAAATTAAATATGCATGTACTAAAAGCAGAAACTTTAAATACAATGATATAATAAACCTGTGTTTACACAGTCTTCACTTTAGTATTTAGTATATGCTCAGATTCAAATTAAACAGATACGTGTATAATGAGTTGACATTTCACATGTGAAAAGCCTATATCCCCAATGAAAAGAACCAATACTAGTATTAGCGGTCGGTCGGTGTAAGTTTAACTTGTCTATTTGTAAAGGAACGTGATGACTGCGTGTATGATACACTTTACATTTATGCTATGTCTATTTTCTAATGATAATAATATTAATATACTGAACAACTTGATTTATACTATTGATAATTTGATGAAAGAGAGAGGCCAAAGACTGGAGACTGGAGAGCAAAATTTTCTAAGCTGTTTGAATATGCTGTCATTTTCACCGCCGAAACCTTTGTACATATGTACATATATGTTGAGGCATAAAGATACCCTAAAATCACTGCAAATAAACGACAATTGAAGACGGCAAAGCGTCAAAGTTATGTAACATAGGTTTTATGGTTTATAGACTAAACTGCAATTATACAATTATGGATAAAATAATAATTATTACCCTATCAAAAAGCAAAAGGCCCATGTATCATATGTGTATGGGCCGTGGACCTTACATTTTCTTGAGAAAAAAATGTGTAATAAACCAAACGATTATACTTTGATATATTAGAAGTATTTACATATCATTTTGTATTTTTATTTTTCTTTTCATTATTATTATTATTCAAGTATGCATGTGTACATGTAAATTATATTTTATGGAAAAAAAGATAAATAAAACGATGGTACGTTGTTATCATTTTGTTTGTTTTTTTGCTGCTAACCATAGTATAGTTTTGTATAATATAAATGTGGTACAATTAGTATAGGAGACATTATTGCTAATTGTATACATATTACTTACTTATAAAATTACATATATATAATACATAATACATACATAAATTATTTATTTAAAAGTTTTCATATTGAATCTATATAGATCTATTGAGATAGCAAGCTCTTAATACTGTAAATTTGACCACCAAAGGTTTTGACAAAATGATTGTGATAAAACATATACAAAACATTCTAAAGTTTGTGATTACAATGTGAATCATTACTTTTTCGTTCCATATTAATCATTTCTTCTATTTCCAACGTGTTTTGTGTCAACAAAGCCTTTGAGGGTTGAATATAGAAGTTATAAGAGCCAGAATACGAAGGGGCCTGGCATTAACGCATACTATACTTACTATAAAATATTAATCATACTAATAATAATATTTTTATCTGATTTTTGAGACTACTCTTCATGTTATTGCAGTATAATGTATTATGCATAAAAATTGACAATACTTTTTTCAGTTGTTTTTAAAGAAGGGACAACAATATAAAGCGGATTTAAATGAACGATGAACATGGACAGCTTGTACTGTTTTAGAGTTTTCAGTTTTTTTTAGTAAGAGTTGATTTGCATGTGAGTTGCGGCTGAATGCATTACACAATTACATACTTCCGCCTCGTGGATAGGGTGGTTTGTGGTTTCCACCTGTAAAATCAAACAAACAATAATAATAATACATAATATTATTAACACAATTGAAAATTTTTCCAACAGATAGACAAATACAGTTGCATACATACATACATACATTTGTTATGCATATATTATTACCTCTCTGTACATCGGAACGTTTGTCCAAGCTGAAGAAAGATTGGTCATGGAGATTGGTACATTCGTACTAGTTGTCCAACCAGAACTATAAGCTTGTGGTACAGATCCAACACTACTGCCATAAATTTGAGATTGAGTAGGACCAGAGGGTTGAGCCGAAACAGGTAGATAAGTGGGAGCTTGAACCTGCTAAGAATTGCAAGAAATTCATACATAATTAATTATAGGAAGCATAATGCTGAATTTAAACTTCAGTAATTTTAATTGTTAAAAGAGTTACAAACTCTAAACTCTAACCAAATTTTGCCACAGGCAGAATTGAAATAGAAATCGAATCCAAAATTTAAATTAGTAAAGTCTAAATTCTAAATACAATACACTAGTACAATATTATCATTAAAGAATGACAAAATCAAACAACATACAGGAATAAAAATTGACTGCTGAAGAAAAGCAATCGTTTTTTATAAAAAAAGAAGAAGAAGCAAACATAAACGCATAATATAGACAAAAAAGACAAAGAGCAGTACAAAACAACAGTTTCAAACACTATGAGGTTTTATAACTTGTATGGAACAACTTCTCATTAGTGTCAAAACTTTTCTCATTTTCCGCAATCTCAACATTCTAACATGTCAAAATATTTCAAGAAGACAATTAATTAATTCTTAAGCATGTATTTTAAGCTACCAAGTGCGGCATACATATATAGAAAACATTACATACATGCTTATATATATATTTGAATCGTAATCTTTTTGCCTTTAGCAATCATGGTCTTGAGCATATGATTTGTAAACACTCGCACATGTATGTGTGTTTGTACTTTACAGATATATTCAAATACTTCATACTGTACTGTTCTTTCAAATCACACCCAGATCAAGCGTGTTTCGTCTTTCCCCCTACTATACTTGAATGGTTTTGTGTTGCAAAATACACAATGTAAAATAGTAATCGAGAAAGAAAGAAATAGCGACCGAGAAATGCAGAGAGAAATTTGAAATTTCATCTATCACATGGAAGCAATTAAACATGACATGTTACGAGAGAGAAATCTAAGGTGTCCAGAAGTTAGACAATCAAATGCCAAATACATACTGACGAAATGTAACAGACAACAAACATGTATATATTCATTCATACTGGCATGCTTTACAAGTAAAATTCATACAAAGACGCAGACAGACGCACAATAGAAGAAAAAAACACTTCTTTACCAACATAATATTATAGTGTGCATACAAAACATTTAAGTAAAAGAGAGCTCACTCAATTCCATCCTCCTTTTCATTATTTTCACAAGTCACAAGCATATACATATAAGTAAGTAAGGTACCAACGAATATCTATGTATACACAATATTAGAAACATGGCACCATTATAGATTACAAAAGTCAGTCTCAAAAGAAAGAATGGAAAGAGAAACATTTTATGGAATCACTCTGGCCAAGATCCAAAGAGACTCTTACAAAGTCAATTATAGTCTGGTTTTAAAAAAATCTACTTCCCTTTACTGTTTTCTCCTAATCTCATTTTAACTTTGGTCCCCAACAACAACAACAACATTTAACAGTAAGAATAGAAAAAGGAAGGAGCAAGGAAGGTACGTTTTATTCTGTAAAGAACCGACGAAAAAGATACAAGTAGTATAAATACTGAACTATACTAAATGTAACACACATGGAACAAAGCTCACACTTTGCTTTGACGCGTACATGTGCATTGTACAAACAGCAGCACTGCATCTCATATTATGTCATACAATATCTAGATAAATAAATAATTTGGTCACATCATTGTTGTGATGTAGATACTTGAATTCGGGGTAAAGCTATACTATAAAAATATACACTAAATATTGTTGAATACAGCAACTAAAAATGTATAAAATAACAACCACAGAAGAAATTAGAAATCAAATTTTTATCTAGACTTGAACTTTGAACGATACACACTTATTTGATGAAGATTCTGAAATACAAGGGTCTCAAAATAAATACATACAAAGGAATGCACATATACCGGATTTAAAGGCAGAGAAAATTAGAATACGTTTCATTTTTCCAGTACACTTCAAATGAGAAATCGAGCGTAAAAATCGATAAGGATAAACAGACACGGTTTTAACATGCAAACTGTTACATCTAAAATTAACACAAACAAGCAACAAACTACAGAATTTTGAGCAGAATCAAACAAACCTGGATTAAACGGTGACAAATATCTAGGCAACTGAAGTCATCGATATCTTCAGTGGATGTTCGTACAAACAGGGATGTAATATCAGAGAAATATGTTTGTTATTTAAATAATATTATTATTATACTTTCTCATAAGGCTATAGTAGGCTGGCTACTTTCACTATTCATTCTACATTCTATACGCTATACACATGTTTCACTACCGATAATTTTATAAATTAAACAATTAACACTAGTCACAATATTGTTTACTGCTAGAGTATACGTACACAATTTTACTTTGCATATTTGTTTGAAGCGTCGATTCACTTTTTGCATTTAAGTTTCGTTGTGTAAATTCTTTGTCTTGAGTTTTCTGTGTAATTTCGAATTTTACGGTTGAATTTTCTTTAACATCAATATATATTCTTAAATATTTTCACTAACCACTAAACTAACACAGTGTATATCATAAATTCATAATCACAACTTGAACATATTACTTTTTTCTCTTGTAATTCCATACAAGAATCGAATTTCACTTTCACTCTCCCCTTTTCATTTTTCACAAAAATATAAAACATACATACATATACATACACTACGCAACTTGAGTTATTTACACCTGTAGATTAATGATTTTCAAGTAAAACTTTTGGCACTTGTATACGACTAGTACATAGGACGATGGATTGTTTCGTAATTTTGATTTCAACAACATATAACGAATCATAAACAGAAACCAAAAAGACTTTATAACAATATAATATAAAGGTGACGACTAGTTACTTGGAAAATATATGAAATTTTTGGGATTCAAAAACCAATTCACAAGGCCATTTTACGTTTGGTTTACGACGATACACTTTTATCAATTAATTCTAACTTAAATTCCAACAATAAACAGTTGTACACTGAACACTTCACTTGTAAATAGCTACATATATTCTCATAATCAAGAATTATAGTATTGTATTAAGACTTAAGCGTTGTATAAATTATAAATGCATATATACATATACAATGAAAAATATAGTATAATTTCTTTTCTGTTGTAATTTGTAAAATTTATCCAACTGCTTGAAGGCTTACACACATACTTGTTAATACTATAAACTGTATTAAACTTGTGAGCAAGAAAAGTTTGATTACAAATAGTATTTTACGAGATGTACATAAAATAATATATAACATTGGGAAATAAGTATAGGAATGTTTTGCTGTTAAATAATTATGATGAATTGATATAACATAATATTATTATGTATTTAAATCATTTGGGCCCAAAGAAATATTTAAGAAATGGAGAGAAAAATAACAAATTTAAAAAAAACAGCACTGTTTGTATATTTTAAATATTTATATTATTATAATATCATAAAGTTAATAGATCAAGCCGATTTAAGAATTTGAAAATAAATAAACACTACTATTTCACTATTTTTTATATCACTCACCACACTCTATAACTTTTATACTCTTCAATTAAACGATGACGTGGGTACTCGAAACTCAAACAGAGATAATATATATTATATTATTATACACTAGTAAGTTGACAAAATATAACAATAGACAAAAAAGAACTTTCACTTTTTCCTTTCTTTCTCTCATATAGACGGTTACGTTGATTCTACTAGCATTCATGGACGAACGGCGTAGTTCTGGTTGACATGCAACCATGTACTTTTAGTAATTAATATTATTCTTAAATATTGTCCATTATTATTTATTATTAATGAGGAGGTATGAGAGCTGGATTGACTAGATAAATATGATCAGAGTACGACGTGGCTCCTGGCTGGTGAGAAAGATGAAACTGATTTGTATTGAGCACTGGACTTGAGACTGGACCCTGAGAGTACAAAGGCTGCATAGAAACAGCAGCCTGTGTTGGTGTCGGAGAGGAAGACAACCATTTCCATTGACAATGACCATTCGAACTCATATTAAAAGTTGTCGGTGAAGTTGCAGAATTCGGTGAACGCCAACCTCCGGAAGGAGAGCTGAATGAACTTCCCTGAATTGGTGATAGCTATTTGTACGTTTAGTACAACAACACGCCACCATTTTGGAAATTATAAATATGTATAAACTTATTATTTAATAAAAATTGAACATTTAAATTCTTCAACTTTGAATATAATATCAAAAATATCCTGTATTATGTAAATGGTGGATAATAAACAATTCATGCTTCATGCAGCCTGCAATAAATTAGTTTCCTTCAAAAGCTTTTTGCTATTTTTACCTTTTCTATTTAGCATCTAAACTTTTGATAATAATTGTTTTACAATTATTATTATTATTATCAGACATGGTATCTGAGTCTGTCGGGAAAAGGAGAATGAGCTTAAGGCCTTCCGTTGTTGAATTTGCAAAACAACAAAAACTAATAGCAACTGGAAAATTTATTATTTTTTTCGTAGTTTTATTT
>JAQGBH010001454.1:0-32467 GCA_034698265.1 Sminthurinus aureus | reverse complement strand
AGGCAGGTTTTTTCGTTCTTTTTACTGCAAAAAGTTGTGGTAACTACGGTGAAAGTTAGAGTACTACATGTAATATATTCGGAGGAGTCTGCTCATATAATTAGGATTAAATATCGGTAAGAAACCTCATTTAATCTAACAATTATAGATTATAGATATAAGATAAAAAATTATCTCGAATCTCCATCCCCAAAACCCTAATTTCCAACTTCCAGTTTCCAGTTACACAGTATAAACGGAGTAGTCAAAGCATTTACCATGTGTACTCAAGACTCTAGACTCGTAAAAATTTATGTACTATATGCATAAAGCAAACAAGCACACATTATTATAGTGAAGGATATGTAGACTTTTCACAACAAGTGTGTTTAATAATTTCATGACTCGCTCCTTCTATGATACACGATACACGATATAGAACCCAGATACAGCGATATCTACAAAGATGCAGAATGTACAGTGAAAATAGTACTTGATACAGGGATCCAGATCAGACTCCAAACTCTAGACTTTAGACTGTAGACTCCAGCCACGGCTCGGCTCGGCTCATGGTCTAGTGAAAAGTAAATGTGAGTGCTCCTACTGGTAAACTAAGTGCATTCAACCACGAGTCATGGCTTGGAGTAGAAAGTCGAAAGTCGTCAGTCGACAGGAAAGAGGAGAAAAGGGGAAAGGGAAAGGCGAAAAATTTCTAGTGCTGATGCACAGTGCAAATGCAGTTGCTTTCCTTTTATATCTACATTACACAATATCCTCTCCATCAGTAATCTCTAAAGTATGCATTATACATTATACACACTACATATTTATGCATACATGTGCAATTTACACATTCTACAGTGGAAAGTATACATACATCCACAAATCTCATATTTTGTATGCATCACAAGCCACAAGTCAAGTCAAACGAAGCCAAATACCAAATACTGTACTGACTTTACTGTAAAGCCTAAATTGCATGTGATGAACGAGATTCATGAAATATGTATCTTTATCCGTACAGACTACAGACGCTGAAATGCAACCCTGTTTCTTTTTCACAGGCCTACATTTTGGAACAAAAATCAAAAATCAAAAATGAAGAATGCAGAATGCAGAATCAAGATGATTGACTGTGTTGTTTGTTGTTTGACCATTTGTTCTGACTTGATCTTTTATAAATTTTTTAAGAGTAATGTCAGCTAATAGTGTGGATTGGATTTTGGTTTCGATAGTGTTGATCATCGACTATTGAGTATTGAGCATCGAGTATGGAATATTCAAGTCGGGAAAAAGCTGAAACTGGAAAGGGAAGCAAGACAACAAGAGACAAGTCAAGAAGAAAAGAGTGATGGTGTGTGTGCGTGTGTGTGTGGTGGAACTGAAAATACAGTATCAGTATTTGGGATTCGGAGAGAGTATAACTATCACCATTATTATTATTATTACTACTACTATTATGGCGATGGTGGTAGTTGTGGTCTGTGTTGTTGTGTATTATCACCATTAGCCTGACTGCTGACTGCTGACTACTGACTCCTGGCTCCTGACGCTTTACCTTCTCTTCTCTTTTTGGATGTCTACTCTGTTCTCTCTGATGGTGTCTACGGATGGATGGATAGAATATGGATTGAATGTTGATGTTCAATGGAAGTTGGATCAAAATGGCACATCCACAACCAACATCCAACATCCACTCTTCATGTCAGTCTAACTAAAGTCTAAACACATTCTCACAGTTCACAGTACAACATGCACACGTACGCCTATGTATGTATATACAATGTACATTGTGCATACCCATCGGCACATACAACATACATAACAGTTAATACGCCATGATTGATGATCCACGTTCGACTCTCTTTCTCCATTCTCCATACTCTATATTCCATACTCCATACTCCATACAAAACTACACACCACATTGTAGATTCTAGATTCCAGACTCCATTACTTGCCCATCCACCATCCACCATGTAGTAAAAAGAGAGTTAGATTAGACACAACGTACACCATACATCATGCACCATACATCATCAAATACTTTCACTTTCACACCATGCCTTGCCAGATTATGACAGACTAGAGTCACACAGCAACAGCAACAGCTACTTAGTCACTTTCTCTTTCTTTTTTTCTCATGATCCAAGTCAAAAGACTCATATTTGCACAAGGCAATTTCACATATACAACATACATCATACATCATATTTGCTTATTTATGTATATATGCTCACACAACATTGTCCACTGTCTTGATTCTCTTTCTTAGTCTTATTCTTATGCTGTACAATGTACAACCTGTATAAATACAGGACAAAGTAGCTGAAACTGGAGGATAAAGACATGGCTAATTGGACTCTACTCTCTCAACTCTAGACTCTAGACTCTAGACTCCCAACTTGACGACTTGACGACTTGAGTCATCACACAGTAAAAGGAGTAATAATATTAGTGGATAATTCCTCTTCCAAAGCTGATGCTGTCCACAATCCAGCTCTGCCTTCTACTTTCTATTTTTACTTTTGCTGTTTTAGCAACTCAATTTTTGGTGAGCAAAAAAATAAAAAAAGGATTTTTACCCTCATTTTCATTTTCACGTTCAAAGTGAACGGAAGTTGGGAGTCGGAAGTTGAGGTGAATGGAAATTTTACTTGATGAAACGTGAGTTAAATGGTATCATTTTTCATCATTGAGACTTTAGACTGTAGGCTGTAAAATGTAAAATGTAGAACTGGGGTAGGCAAATTCTCTTACCACTTACCAGTGGCAGTATTGTACATGTGTCTACAATCTATAATCTACACCTTCTGTACTGTCATTGGAAGACAACAGTGATAATAATAATCGTAAAGTTAATGCGTATTCAAATGCTACCTCAACCTTTCAATCCTCTATAATGTATACTTTATACTTTATCCTGCATACTGTAGGACTTTGTGGATGAAAGTTTGAAGGTTTGAAAGTGGAAATGGAAAAAGGAAAAACGTACAAGATCAAGACATGACGATTATGTTTTCCATCTTTTTGGTAATTTTCCCAATATTTTTCATCACGTTCAATGTTGAATGAAAATGAAAATGTTCATCCTTTTTCATGTACTTACAGTTTACAGGGAACGTGTTTCCAAGTCTGCATGTTATACCGGGATCTGTAGAGCTATTATATTATGTATAGACCGGGCCCTGTCTTTCTCGTAGGGGAATTGAATTTGAATAGCACGTGTATCATCAATACACTGTACACTGTACACTATATATTTTATACTAGACTTTGTAGTTTTTAGATACTTTGTATGTAGAGGGTAAGCTGGGATGCATGAGATGTGAGATAGTTGGTAGTTGCTGGTTGATAGTTGATAAGCATAAGATGAAGAAAGAGGAAAAAATCCTAACTGCATTTACGCTTTTCAATTTACTGACAGATGGAAAAAGAGATGATCATCATAAGAAATATCCGGATCCATCTTACACTCAAAATTTGATCCGAACTAAGAGCAAGAGCAAAAGCAAAAGCAAGTGCAAGAGAAAGATCAAGAGAACCAGGAAGAGCACGAATCCAGAATTCAGAATTTAGAATCTAGATTCTAGAATCTAGAATCCAGAATCAAGGGCAAAGAAGGCAAAAAAGGCAGGATAAAGCCAAAAGATTGACATAGAAAAAGGAGGCATAAAGAAAGAGATTGAGACAAATTCTATCCGCGTCCTTTCGTTTACAATTTACAGATACCAAAGCCAAAGTACAGAACAGATATACGTCTCCGATCTGATCGAAATGGTCCAAAGTTTTGTGATAGAAAGACAATTTTCACTTTCACTTCCAAATCCAAATCCGGTCCAAAATCCATCAAAATCATCAAATTCATGAGCTTGTGGAAACCGGAAAGTGGAAAGTCGAGAATCGAGAGTAAAAAGTAGAAAGTAGAAACGGAATGAAATTGAATGCATATTCAATGTACAAAAATCCGTTCGCTATTTCCCTGTTTTGTCATTGTGGAAATTGAGAGGAATACATGTATCCAACGTGC
This sequence comes from Sminthurinus aureus, assembly GCA_034698265.1. Taxonomy (NCBI): domain Eukaryota; kingdom Metazoa; phylum Arthropoda; class Collembola; order Symphypleona; family Katiannidae; genus Sminthurinus; species Sminthurinus aureus. Next base: position 28,458 of record JAQGBH010001454.1, on the reverse strand, counting down.
ATATTTATATATGTATAACTGTGATACATGTAGCATAAAAGAGACTTGAAGCTTGATTTGAGAAACGAGAGGCAAAAAACAAGGTATTTTGAACACGTTTGTTGTGTTTTGTTTGGTTTGGTTTTGTTTTGTTTTGGCTTAGGCCTCCGTTCCGTCTCATTTTTATGCAAACATATTTATTTGTGTTTCTGTAACAAGGAATATTAAACGAGGAGAAACTATTTTGCTCTTGAATCTACAGCTCTGATGTTTCGTAATGAATGGTTGACTTTCAAGAGCCAAGAGCGAAGTTTGGAGTTTGGAGTCTACAGTTTTTTTCTTTCTTTCTCATGCCTTTCTCTCCTTTTCACTTTATATTCTAGATTCTGGATTCTAGATTCTAGAATCTAGAGTTGAGAGAAAGTGGGATGAAAAATTTCCTTAACGATTTTCTTGGCTGTCTATTTTCCAATAAGAGAAAAGCATTGCAAATGGCCATTTGTTATCACAGTAGTTTCTTTTATTATTATTATGTCTCGAGCGTAGAGTTTAGAGCGTAGAGTCTAGAGCGTAGAGTCTAGACAACGTTACGCTCCTTCCTTGGAATAGGAGTAAAAAGCTAATAACATTCTAAATGCATCCTTGTTCTGTCATCCAATGTAGATTTTACATGAGGGGTTTTCTGGCTTGTCTTCCGTTTGCATTTCACAATTCACAACCCTTCAAATTTCCAATATTGAAAGTTGTGTAGTTGTGTAGAAAACATATTTGTGTTTCGTGGTTGTTATTATTATTCTTATTTATTTTCATTTTCATTTACCGAGTTCAAATTTCAAATGGAATGCAAAGGGAACGTTAAAGTCAAAGTCAACGTCGTCTCTCGTCTCTCGACTTTCTCACTCCGCAGCTCTCAGCTCTCAGTTTTTGACTTGAGCTCTTAACAATTTTCCTAGTGGCTTTCTTTATTTAAAGGAAACGCGACAAGAGACAGGAGTCAAGAGACAGGAGAAAATAAGCAAAACACGTACATTTTTAACCATTCAAAAAATGATGTGCATACCATAAACAAAACAAAGTGTTGTATGTTGTGTAGTGTGTAGATTCTGGATTCTAGATTCCACATGTACCTTGTGAAAGTAGAAGAGAGAGTTTTCCTATGAATTTACGGAATGAAATGAAAAGTAATGCATGTATGTACTATGTATAATGTATAATGTATAATGTACAGTGCACACTGCACAGTGTACAATTTGTACTACACATGGAGGAAATTGTTAACTTTAAGAGAAATTTCCTCTTTTCCTCACTAATTTATTTACCTTTCAATTTCACATTTCACAACTTTCCTCCAACATTGAACACTGAACATTGAAAATTTTTCTCCTTCTATCACTATTTTTATTGGGCTTCCATTCCATTTCAGTCTAGCTTCTAGCTTCTAGATTGTAGACTCTAGCACATCCTTCATCTAATTCCACACGCATAAATTTGTGCACTGTAAACTCAACTGGAACTGGTACTGAAATTGGAGGATGTTGAGTACTTTTACTTTTTCAATAGCTAATAGCTTTCTTCTTACGTCATTATTTATATTACTACTCACCAGTGACTGCAGGTACTAGTAGACAGTACACAGTGCAAGTCCAATGTACAATTTATGATTTACAATTTAGAATGTAGACTGTAGACTGTCAACTTTTTACACATAAAATACTCGAGTTCTTGAGTCGTCAACATCGACATCCACATAATCATTTCTACCAACAAGAAGTCATCCTCCAAATTACAAATTACTCCCGACTTTCAACCTTAACGTGCTTACTACTTGCCGTTGCTCCTTCCTTTGCAATTTTTTAATAGCCAATAAATAAATTTGACTAATTGATTTTTTTCCTCTCAACATTTCAACTTTATTACCCAGTAATTCATTTCCTTTTGCCAGCTGCACATCGACTGTTTGAAAAATGGAATATGTATGCACTAATGCATCACACATCATACATCATATGTAATCTTTTTGATGTTTCGTGTTTTAGCATCACTGCTCCTTGCAAAAACGAGAAGAGAGACGACTGCAGATTTCTTTCAATGTCCTCAAAACTTGACTTTGAATTTGGGTTTGGCTTTGGCTTTGGCTTTCTGATATGACAGATGACAGTGTTCAGTGTTCAGTGTGTACAACTTTTGAGCTAGAGTTTCGAGTTTGAATTTGATTCAAACTGTTTGAAGTTGAAGAAGAGAGGAAAAATGTGACTGTCTCTCTGATCGTAAGAGTAAACAGATGAAGAGGAAAACAAGAAGTTTCCGTGTAGAGGATAAAAGATGTGGGTCTTTTTGTCTTCATTTCTTCCTCTTTGGACAAGTTGGAATCAGATCCATGTATTTATGTGCATATATACAAGCTGTACACTGTACAGTGTTCACTGTGCATGGGCACACTTTTTCTATGTGGAACTTGGAACTTGAAAAGGTATGGTATGAAAATGGAGCAAAAAGGGGAGAAAAGAACAAGTAGAACATAGATAATATGGATATGGATACGAACTATGGACTACGTAGCAAGTCTAATGTTGAATGGAGGGGAGGGAAAAGTACAAAAGAAGTTGACAGAGTACAGTCACTAGTCACTAGTCGGTAGTCACTAGTCAGTAGTTTGGAAGTAGAAATGATGACAAAAAAGAAACTAATAGGATTTCATCTTGGATTCAATAGATAGGTATACGTGTATTCTGTGGAGGAATAAAGAAGAGAAGGTAGAGAGAGATAGAAAGTGAAGAAAGGACGATCCAACCAGAGACAATAAGATTCGGAACCGTGAATTTCCCATCTCAATCTACAATCTAGATTCCGATCTAAATATTATACATGTGACTTCTCCTGTGTAATTCTCTGAATCTGAACCTCAGTCAGAAAAACAACAGACAAACGGGAATCGAAAATAACCAGATCCAGATCCAACTCCAGATGCTAGCTCCGTTTTACATAAATAAAAAAGATGCTTTATTACAGAATGCATTCTGTGTGTTCAGATAATATGTACACAGCGTGCATAGTGCAAAGTGTAATGCAGCTCAGCTCTCACAAGTCAGTTGAGCTAAACCAAAACTTTCTTCTCTATATTTTCTATATTGTATCTCGAATGAAGAATAATATGAGAATTTAAAGTTGATTCTCTGTTTTTTTCCGCATTTTGGGATTGAGATTTGAGTTGATTTGCTGCAGTTGGAGTTTGGATTTGTTCCTCACTTGAGCGTCAAATATTAAATATTAAAAATATTTTGCATACAGGATGAAATGAAATGAAAAGATTAAACTTCCTATACAACACAACGCCAAAGACAAAAGACAAGTAGAGAATACTCAAAGATGCAGATGCATAAACCACTTTTGAATTTTGGATTTACATTTGAAGTCAACATTTTGTGTCTTCAAGGGGGTGGAATGAAATCAAATCGGATTTTTTTGTCAACTGATGGGGATTCAAGATTGAAGATGCAATATGAAACAGTTTGAAACTTGAAGCAGAATTAAAGTGCATATCTAGATTGTGCATTGTACATTGCACACAAGTGTACAATGCATACAGTGTAAAATAAACAATGTAAAAGTAGAAAAAGATGTTGCACTCGAGATTCAAGCATCAAGAATCAAGAATCAGGGTTCTGGATTCTGGATTCGTAAAAAAAGGAAAGGAAAAAAGGTCTTTGGTGAACGTTGGTTAGATTATGGTGTATTTACCGCATAACTTTCTCCAGTTTTCAAATAATTGTTCCTCCGGGACTTAAACTATCCCTTGTACTCAAAGTGTGGAGCAGAGACTAAAAACTAAAAGCTCTCAACGATACACTCAACAGTGAACGTTTGAAAATTAAAATGTACTATTGTGTGTCCTATTCCCATTGTCTTTGCTGCTCTCTCCATTTCTCTCGTTTATGAAATCCTCCGGCTTTCCAACATAGATAGTAGATAGTTGTATAGAATTTTATTCCTCTCTGGTGACTGCTCAACATTCAACACATCTACATTATACATATCCCGAATCTATACAATCTACATAGATATCTCTGAGTCGGTCTCGGTCTCAACTGGACTGTTCCAGCTCCAACTCCAGCCACCAGCCACCAGCTTTCCACGCTACGCGATTAATAATTTTGGTTTTAGTCAACTCGTAGTGTTTTCACGCATTGAGTGTGTAAAGTGTGTAAACTATCTACTACCTATTCATTGTACACTTCAAACTCTACAGTCTACATTCTACACTAATTTCGTTTCACATGAGCAAAACAGTAACAAGTTTGAAGTTTTTTACCCTTTTTTTCTTTCCATTCAAGTCATTTGATCTTTTACTTTGTACATTTGTACTTGTTCTGGAAATTATAGTAAAATATGAAATATGAAATATGCCGCGAGAAGAATATTATAATATGTCAAGGGCACAGATAACCGTTAGAGATATAATGTATACCTGAGGTTTCTGTCTATCTGGTTTTCATTTATTTATACATATACATATATCTGAATTTTGTTTGTTTGTTTGTTTGTGTCTCTTTGCGTGATCTCTGTAATAAAACAAGTTTTTTTCATGGCGGGTATTTTATATCTCTTTTAGGTACTTTTCATTTTTTACATACCCTTTCTTGCACTCTCAACTCTCAACTCATATCGTGTCGTCTTCACATGATGTGGAGTATGGAATATGGAGTGCAGTGTTACGCGATGGATGGTGAGCGGTGAGGGATGGTGAGCACATGTGATGTGAAGAGTGGAGACGGTAGACGTTAAAGTTTAAACCAATCGTAAAACCAGAGACTTGAAGGCTGACGGCGTCATATTAATTCTCTGTGTGACAAATGTGTGCCATCTTTAACCAAACACTTATCAGCACTGTCTCTTCACTCTTCACTCTGGATTCTTGATGTATTAAAATAAATTAGATTTACCCTTCCTCCCCGTGCTTTTGAACTATATGAACAAGGAAAATCGCTTCAAAGATGCTGGATGCATGTAATCATCTTTTGCTCGACATTAAATCCTCCAAAGATTATGTCCAATTATTTAAAAAAAAATGTTCATTAATTCCACGTGGTACTCTATGCTACAAAATTTGCTGTAGAAATCTAAGTAATATTGATGACTTTGTCCATTTTATGTGTTTCAATCATCACAAAAGTTTTAATAGCATAATTTATCATTTATTTTGTAGATGACAATTTTTAATCAATTCAGTCCAGCGTCCAGTGTAGATAAAATAGTATTAATAATATTTATTGGACGAATTGGTAAAGCTTCAAGCACTGTTCTGTTGTACATACATTGTACATTGTACCTGATTCTTGCTTTGTATTTTGTTTGATTTTACAATTTCTACACATGTTTATCTACATTGCGTATGGTGTCTAAAGTCTAAAGTCTAAAATATAGTGCTGTGTGTTGTGTAAGCCTATCAACTTGAGAAAGGAAGAAAAAAAAGACATGCAGAAAATGGATTGAGCGTTGTGCAATCCATTCCGTTGTATCCATACTCCAGTTTCAGAAACTGCTTTTGACATTTCACACTCTAGACTCTAGTCTCTAGTCTCTAGTTGAAAGTTCCACACACAAGACCACCACACACGCAGAGGCACAGAACACAGACACACTGTTTTCCTTTTCTCCTATTTCCTCTTCTTCTCCTTCTTCTCCTTGTAGATATCTACTAGATACTAGATATTGTAAAACAGTGAGTGGCTTTTGAGCCATATGTGGCTCAAGTGTGGCTCGAAACAAAACAAAGTCAATGTGCTCTACATTTTCTATGCAATATACTACATATATAATACAAACCCTGCATTCAACACTGAACATTCAACATTCAATATCCAACATCCAGCCCAGAGTGTGACGAACAATCATATGAGTACTTCAAACTGCACATCATATTAAATTTCCACATTTAGGTATGAGCATATTACAAATGGTTTTGTATACAGTCTACAGTCCACATAACTTGTTACACGCATCATGCAATCATGCATCCAACCCACAGTTTATTGAATATTGAATATGAACATCAACCCTTTGAATTTTTACAACCTCTATCTTGATTCTTGATATTCGATATATGATATTTGATGCTCAAGTCGATTTCGCAATTCCAATTCTCAATCGCTTTCTTTCCTTCCTTCTTTCTTCTATTCCTGTCGATAGTAGTTATTGTCATATTTCTCTGAATTGTACTGACATTCACCGTGTACTTACTGCTTATACATTACACAGTGTTACAGCTCAGCTTTCATATTTCATACGTAAATTTTGATCTGTAAAGTGAACACTAAACACTGAAACCCGTAGTACGTTCCATGTTCAACATTCTACATTCTACATTTACCTAAGCCAATAACGTGATGAAACAAGTATTTCATGTTTCAGGAATCAATTTTTGCTTTCACCATGCTCAATGCTATGTGTAAGCGTAAAACATACCCTCGTCGTTCAGTGTTTTCTTAGATTTAATTTTTATAGTAGATGCTATACATAATACAGATAGAGTTACCAATAAATGTTTGTAATTTTTGCAGATAAATTAGAGCTGTTAGACATGTACAACTGGTGTGAATATATCTGAGATCAGATAGACTATGCTGTGTGTAGCGTTTAAACTGACTGTATTTTGGAGGGTACTAAATGGCCAATGTCCATAGATTGAGCAACTACAATCTACATATACAGCCAAATGGGCAGCCGAAAACCACAAAGTCAAAGGCAAAAAAGTTGTATGATACATTTTACAATGTATAATGCACAATGCACACGCTTCATGAACTTTCCTATCAGCTTCTAAATGTATTATGTACTATACACCATAGGTTTGGACTACAACAAGAAGGAAATGGATTTTCACAATATTTTCTTGAAAATACTCTAGGAAAATGACTTGAAGCCATTCTTTATTCTTCTTCATCCTCTTCCGCCACAGAAACCAAATCATAACTAGTTTGTATAGAATATAATGTACATAGAATATCATGGGACCTGAGACCTGAGAAGAAGAAGACCGATATTGTAGGAAAAAAGACGAGTCTGATGAACACTGAACACTGAACATTGAACATGGAACATGGTCCATGGACGACGGACTATTGTATGCGTTTTTCAGATTCCAGATTCCAGATTCCAGATTCTAGACTCTAGATTCCTGATAGGAAGTACGGGCAAGATGCGTGGTGACTGCTCCCTGTCTGTTTACTGTATTTACCGAGTATCTGGTATGCAGTGTACAGTTTTCGTTTTCGCTTTCCCGCTCACGTTCACGTTCGTGTGGACAAGTCGGAAGGGAGAAAGAAGACGAGTGAATGAGTTGGCGAGTAAAATGGCAGTGACATGACGAAAGAAGAAGGAACGACAGAATGAGAATGAGTATTTGCACCCATAAAGAGTACCTATACCATACATGTTATAGGATAAGGTTATACAGTATACAGTGTAGATTATAGATGGAGACTGAAGACACCAAGAACCAAGGACCAAGAACCAAGATGATGGTATCGCCGCATGAAGGAAAGCCATGAATATGCCATGGATAGTGCATCAAGTATCAAGTATGAGGCTGGATGGAAACTGGATGGAAGATGGAAGTTGAGTTTCAAAGTGTATCCTTAACGTCCCTGACGTGTTCCTATATATTATTAATATTATTATGATTATGATTATAAGATACTTTGTTTTCCTTAAATGTATAACATTATGTATAATAATAGTAGTTACTTTTGCTGTTGTAATATTATTACATTGTACATGTACGGCTAATAGATATATGTATTATGCATGTCATATTTTGATCTCACATCTCATACCGTACTCCAGTATGAAATCCAATAGAAAAATCCCCACTCTGCTACAGTTTTTTGGAGGAACGAAAAGGGAAGACAGCTAAGGACATTATTAAAGAAGTGAAACATCTTCCATATTCCATATGTTGCTGGTTTGTTTCCGTTTCTATATCTGTTTTCAAACTGTGCACATATACTTATATAAAATAAAATAATGTATTTTCTTGTGTGTGCCTTGCGTCTGTCCTTTTCTCTTTTGCCGTACATTTTTTTCTCTCCTTTGCTTGGCTTGGCTTGTTCAATCACCTATCTTAATCCTTTTATCTTTATGGACACAATATGCCATTATGGGCTAGTGTAAGTAGTAAGAAGTACGAAGTAAGAGCACAGACCAGAGGGCGACGAGCCATTTAGACAAAAGACCAAAAAACATGACAAAACAACTAAACATCTTATTCTTAGAAAAACTCCACACTCTTTCAACTACCAACCACCAACAGCTTCTTACTTTTAACGCGGGTTAGAGATATGAGATATTAGATATAATATGTCATCATGTTTGACTATGGTTCTGGATTCTAGATTCTAGACGATGAACCATAGATAATGGACAATGGGTAAGATATGATGAAAGAAATACAAAATAAATACATATCTATAAACAATGTAGGAATCCCACAATTTTATGTAGCAAAATAATGCTGCAATAGTGTTATCTACATCCTGTGTGATTGAAATGGAAGATGCGGTTGATGCAGAAAATGTGACAGACGAAAGTTGTATAGGCTATAAAGAATGGAGATATGAATGATGCACAGAAACATATGCATGACTGTTGCAGGGAAAGAGCATGAAAAATCAGAGATTTCAGTGTCTGCATTTGTTTGTGTTGGGGGAAAGTTTTGGGGAAAATAGACTTGAGATGACCACTCACGATAAGGAAGCTAGAAAAGGACCAACAGTGTATGTACAATGTACATCGTAAATAAAAGATATCATAAGCGAATTTTTGGAGCATTCTACACTGCAAAATTCTTCCCCAAGAGTTACAGACATTTCTGCAAAATTCGTACAAACTCGTGCAAATCCTGTTTTAATTTTTTGAAATGTTTTTTGCTAGATTATTCTTTCAAGTTGGCATTGTTAATATTGAACCAAATGCGAATAAGCCAAAGCAAAGGCGGTTGTGATAACAATTATTATATATGTTTGCTGTATCTATCTTTATGTTGGTTAATACTTTTCTTCAAAGGGCAAAACTCCCCGGATAGAATTTTCCAGGACAGAGTACTCCTGCAAACCATCAAAATATCAAGATATCAACGTGTATACTTACGTCGATACTCTTGAATCTTGCACCTTGAAGCAGAACTAAAATGGAAAGAGAAAGGAATCTTGGACCTTAAGGTTTGACCAAGTCAACTACCGTACAAAAACCTGGACACTAGACCATGTAATGTCCGACCAAGTCAGGTCAAGCCAAAATCAGAGGAGCAGCAGACATGGCTGAAACACTGTCTCTGCTTTTGTCTTTCACTGCCTAGTACCTAGCCACAATTATTCGATATAATATAGATAGTTAATAGAGAAGTTGGTCAATATTCCTCACCACGAGACATACATAATACATGATACATGAAACATGGAGGTCTAATGTGGATGTGGATATGTGTGTGGACAAAATATGTACGTTTACATATGTTGCAACTTGTCCTGTAACTCTTGTCTGTTGAGTGTTGATCCTGTATGGTTGTACATTGTACACTGTACACTGTACACTATGCACTTTGCACTATACATGCATTTCAAGAGACGGGATTTTAAGATTTATGAGCTTTTGATGCCCATGACTTTTCAACTGGAAAGTGAAATAAATGGTATTTATATGACATCCCGGGGTTTCTTCTTCTTCCTTCTCTACAATCTACAATCGACAATCTAGAGTCTAGAATCTACACTCCACATAATTCCATTTCTTGACTACACATTATCTATTCTGTATTGTCTTTACTCTTTGCTCTTTACACTTAACACGTACACTTGACATAATAAATGACATGGTATCCTCTCATTCACAGTACTTGAAGAGCGAGAAGTATGAAATTATCCATTTGTCATTTACTCATTCACATATCAATGGGCCATTAATTAGCCAGATCGGGCTAATCAAAAAATCTTTCTTTACAAGTACTTTTAATTATTTATTATTTATAATATCAATCATTTAACCTCATGCAATCTAATTATCAATACAAAATACAAAGCCAACAGTTCAATAATTAAAAATTAAACAATGTTGAAGGTATTCTATATTCTATGTGTGGAAAATATCATAAGAATTTTTCGGTTTTCTTACCTTTCTAGTGGTGAAAGTTGTCGGATCCAGAAAACTTTATGCGTAATTTTCACCCAGGAATGACAATTTGCCATTTTATCACGAATAACGAGTGAATATCGAATTCAGTTTGTTTAGCTTTCAGTTTGTTTATTTAAAGATGACAACATAAAATGTAGAATTGTTGTCGAAGGTGAAAATTGAGTACAAAAAAGAAGTAAGGAGTTTCTGGTGTAAAGTACAAACTGACAATTAACAATGAGTTTGAAATAGCACAAGCATAAAGGATATAATTATTTTTTAAAGAGTGGTGACTTTGATTTCTCTTTCAATTGAATGAATAAAAATGTCGATATCGTCTAAGATTCCTTTTCTTCTTCCTTTAAAGGATAGGAGACTTGCATAAATTGGTGTTTTTTATTTATGTATAAGACGTATTTCTTTGTGTACAGTGGGCAGTGGGCAGGTTATTTGTAACTATATTAGGAAATTTGGACTTTAATTGGCACTTGCGGTACCTTGACACGAGACAGCTAGGAACATAATCAATGAGAACGAAATAAATTAATAGAGACGGACTGTATACCTATAAACTGTACACTATACATTGGAGATTCAAGATTCTGGAGACTCTCTCAGGTTTTCTTTTTAGGTTCACACACTCTGATTTTCTAGAGGTGTAAATCATTTTCAAGTAAAGTACGGTTGACAGGGCAGCTTGATTTTGCTTCCTCCTTTTTCACTCTGGAAAAGAGAAAAATGTTGATTTTCCTAATTGTTTGTTCTTGCACAATTCAAAATGTCTTAGCGGTTCTCGGTTTTCTTCTTCTTCTTTCCAAATCCCAAATGTACGTTGTACGTGTGTAGAAAAAGTAACCAATGGAATTTGATCACGTTAATTCGGTTCACTCTTGAACAATTTACTCTCTCACTTTACTTCCTTTCCTATTTTTGGTTCGTCTTATCCCCTTGGAAGTGTTTTTTGTTTGCCAAAATTTCTTTACAAAAGCAAAAGGAGCAGAACGATGTTTGAATTCTTTAAATCTCAAAAGCACAAAGTACAAAGTACAAAGTACAACCGATGCGAGCTCCACAGTAATATTATGTGAAATGAACAATGTTCGTTTCTTCTTCTTTCTTTGTTCTTTTTTTTTGGTTTGATTGGGGAGAACTCCTGGAACCCGGGATTGTAATTTCTGACCTTTGGAGATTCTAGGTGTCGTATTTCTTACTGTTTGGTTGGTAGAGACGGAAACAGAACAAAAAGATGGATCTTGTACGACATGTATGCACTATCAACTACAACTAACTAAAAATACTCTCGCTCTCGCTCGCTCACTCACTTACTTGCTTAACCTTACTCCTTACGACAACACACGGGGTTTTTTTCCTCTTTTGTCTTCACATTATTGTAGATTGTAGAATTGTAGTGAGGGGAAGAAGTTGTAGCGTGTGAGTACGAGTGCGAGGTGGATAGAAATGATGAGCTTCTCGGCCAGTAGTGCGAAAGATACTACGGCTGTTGGGGTATTAGTTGTTGGAAGATGAAGGAACACGATCTCAATGACAATGAGCAAGGAGATGAGTATACAGTATACTCACACAAAGAGAAAGATAGGGAGAACGAGAGAGTTGTAGTTCGAAGTATGGAGTATGGAGTGGTTCGGTTTTCTCCTTCTCGTCGCACCGATTCCGAGAAAGGAGGAGAGGAAAGCGAGACGACCAAGAGACTACTGAATACTGAATCCTACCACTAGAAAATACCGTAGTGATACTGGAGACCGGAGACTGGAAACTCAGACCTACTCCATGTCTACATTCTACATTCTATAGATTCTGGATGTTGGATTCTCGTATAGAGATCCAAGTTTGTAACGCATGCTATTTTTATTCACAATATTATACACTAGCTTTGTTATCAGTTATCAAGTTGGTGTATATGTTTCTCTTTTTCCTTTCCTCTTTTCTCTCAAGTTCTTAGTCATATGATGATCCTCCTTTTTGAATACCGTCCTGTATACTAATAGGTAATACCTAATACCGTGTAACATTTTCAATAACATATTGCATATTATTGTGTTTTTTATTATTCTTTATCATTTATCATACATTTTTGTTTTGAAACGTGTTTATGTTTTCCTTTCCCATACGTATTTGTTATACAAAATAATCGGTACATTTTCACCTTAACTAATGGCGAATATAATAAATGTGAATTGAGGCGACTTTAGCTCTTCTTATTTAGTAAAACTTGAATATGATTGTGTGTTGCGTATCGTGTACCAAAGCTACTTTACAATTTCTTGTTCAGTTTATGTATCTCTTTGCAAAATAAAGCATAATATAGTCTTGCAATTTTTGGGAATAGTTCAACGATACAAACTATAACTGTCTCGATGAGGTTTCATGCCACATGGACGTAAATAATATGTTAATTATATCCTGCATTATAAAACTATCATATATACATCAAAGGGTTTTTCAAGCATTAAAATTAATAGATTTTTGACAGTTTTTCTATTCCATCTATTGCCAGTACGTAGAAAAACTTGGACAAAATAAAATGCGCAACGGCACTGCTACATTTTACACAGTTGTGTCAAATGTAGCTAATGGAAATAACTTAAAAATACATATTTTGAAACTGAGGATATGAACAAATGTGTTCTTTAAGCAATATTTGATATTAATGAGATCAGGAGTTTCAGGTACTTATTAATTATGATCTGTTTTTATTCGAATATTACAATGGGTTTCTTACCTTTTGCCATGTTGTGGCAGTTTTGGCTAAACAGAGTGCAAGTTTTGTACGAATCCTTTATATGGACAATTTTGGGAGGAAAAATATTTGAAACAGTCTTGTCTCTGTATATTTAATAAAAAGTCAAATAATATAAAATATACCATTAGTTTTTAAATATGTAGTGCATTAAGACGTATTTTTCGAGTGATATTATAATATACTTTAGTTTATTTTCCAATGTACAAGTCAAAAACATTATAAATGAGGGGAGCATTCGAACATTAAATTGTCGCTACTGTTTATATTTAGTCGAGAGTATCCAGTATCCACACAACATCCAATATCCAATACATTAATCATCATTTATAGATGATATACAGTCTCGTCTCTCATCGTATAATTATTTACTTATAACCTTATTAATTGTGTACTTTTGAATGTGATAAAATTGATAAAAAGGTTAAGATTAATTTTTTTTGAGCTGGATTGAACTCGGTTTAATGTGTATAAGTAACGTATAACTTTTGCTTCAATTTCTTCGGCAAAGGCTTTATATATATGTTTAGTGTCTTTAAAATAGTTTGATTGGTCACGAGTTATGAGTTATGAGTAATGATCAAGGGATAAGAGTTAAAATTAAATTATGAAGAGTTGATCAACATCAGTGATTTATGTACGATTTGTTTAGCTCCACACAGTTTATAGTTTATTGAAACATGACATTTAGTTGGTGGTTAGTAAAGTTATTTGTGTATTTTTCAAAATATCCATAATTTGTAGTATATATATATTCTAGTTTTCTTCAGAAACAACTGTTCGAAAATTTAAAAAAATCAAACAATTAACTTAAGAAAAATGAAAAACGGCGTTGCTGAAAGATACAACTACTTTTTGATTCCTCTGTTTGGTAAGTATACTTTATAGATAGTTAGTTTACCAAAACCTTTTTATATATTGGACCTACAGTACTCTATAGATATTATTCTTTACATAAATTACTACTGTATTGAACATTGGAACGTATAATATATTTATAAGTAAGGTGTGTCATTAGTCATCATTCGTCATGTTATAATTGTTATTGTTTACTTTTGGTTTATTTAGTTCTGGGGACAGTTACTGTTTGTTCTGGAGCACCAAAATTAATTCTTTCCAACGATGGACCTGCAATTTTAGATACATATATTAGTTTTAATGCTACTCTTCTTAATCCAGATAGAGCAGAGTACATTATTTACTGGAATGGTATGCTACTTAAAATCAATTCATGATATAAACAATAAATTTGAAATCCATGTTCACTACACATTGTTGTTACTTATTGTGTAGTATACATAATATTATTATAGTGTATTGGAATTAATTATTTCATTCATTTCATTTTGTTTATAGAGGGTGGTCCATTTTCAAGAAGCGCGGTTGAAAAGTTAAATCAGACGAATCATTATACTTCCAATTGGAAATTAAAGTACAACTCCAATAGTAAATATATTGGTCAATTTGCAGTAACTGTGAATGTTGGTATGTCATAATATATTATATAAGTATATTAATACAGAACTAAATCGACTTATTGATTTCATGAACAACTTAAATTTGACAAGAATAAAAAATAACATACATAATACATACTAAAAAGAAAACTTGCAATTAAATTTATAGGCTACTTCAGCTTTCTACAATGGTTTGTCACCGTTGACACCCAAATCACAAGATATACCATCACAGGTGAGTTTATAAACTTCAAAATAAATAATAATTAAAGAAAAGTGTTTTTGAAACTATATAATCTATATGCAATTACGCATGTTAAATATAGTATATTTTTCATCTATGTATACTGTAAAATGTAAAACCATTGATTTGAATATTATTTTTTTTTGATTTTTACAGATAGGTTTACTGGAAGCTTAGATGTTTGGCAAGATGGTAAACTTCGTCAAGCAGATCCAGATATTCTAGTTTCTACAAAAAATGAAGTTACCTTAATAGCAAATGTTCATGATCCATCCCATTATCTTGAAACTGCTGTAAATGTCACTTATTCTTGGTACAATCAAACAAGTTTCATAGCAAACACTACGTCTCAAGTGCTAAAGAAAAATTTTACCAAAGAAAGCGAGTACTCCTATAATGTTACGCTCACTGCAGTTTTCAATTCTACAGACTTCAATCAAACTGAAGCTACTAATATAACTACCGTGGTCAAGGAGGGTCGTTTTAAGACGAAATTCAAAGTTAAAAGTATGTAGCAACAACATGAAAAAGAATGATACAAATTTATTCGTTTTTACGTACATGATATGTTCACAGTATATTTTATATTTTATAATAGATTATAATTTATTTTTTATTTAATTTTCTTTGATGTTTATCTCGCCTATTTATCAATTTTAGGTGCTATTGCTAATTTAACAGTGGCAGGTCCCACATGGTTTCCACATGGTAAATTACTCAAGCTTAATGTGAGGTAAGTTAACCGAGTTTTGTTGATGAATAAAATTTTTAATTTTGTTTAAATTTATATTATAATAATTATATTATAGATATTATGTACAACATTAAAATATTTCATTTTTAAACATAGTTGCGCTGGTTCAAGTCCTTATACCTACTGTTGGATGGTAAGTTGAATAAAATTTCCATTCAAGACTTAAAACTTAAAAGTATTCTTTAGATACGCCTTGTTCGGAACGGAAGAACAATGCATAAAGCACTGAGTTCCCTAACAAGTAAATAACGTTAAATCAAATCAAATCACGTCTATTTGTATTATTTATAGTTAAAAAATGGACCTTACAATAGAACTGGAAATGAAACATGTCCATCATCACAGACGACAAATGATTGTGAATTTCGTATTACTCGATATTTTCAAGAACCAGGAATTTATTCTCTGTTAGTGATAATGGAAAATGATGTATCAAAAATCGTCAATCAATCTACAATTAATGTTTACATTGTGCATCGAAAGCAACAGCTGTCAATTATTGTTGTGCCTGTGTCATGTAGCATTATCGCCGTGGTTCTCATAGTATTTGGAATCGCCTATTACATAGAAAATCAAGTCAAGTATGTGAAAAAATTGGACAAAATTAATTTATAATATGTTACATAAAAATTTCGGTTAGCTTTATTAAAACTTGTTTTGGGTTTTTTTTTTACTTTACACATTTTGATTTATTGATTTATTTATTTATGCAGGTACACTGTGGAGGTTGCTGACTTTGATTTTGGTCAGGATACTGAGATACCTTATATGACATTTGTTGAAAGACTTCGAAATGCAATGTCATCTCCTGGAACAAATACTCTTTTGGTACCGTCGAACTCGGATGATGACCAAGAACCTATTTTAACAAGGTATGGGACTGTTGAAAGGAAACTTTCTTGTAAATAAGTTTTTCTTTGATAGACTTTTAGTTTGCCATTATTTGATTTTTCGACGATACTAATAATAATCATCATTATTATTATTATTATTGTTTGTACATATCCCTTCAGTTAACATACTTTCTGTTACGTTTTAGTAGTCAAAATACTTTTTATGGTGGTAGTACTGGGGTATAAATGGTTGTGGAACTTAATGCTAAAAAAGTTTCACTTACTAAAAGGCCTATTTTTATACATATCACTGTAGAAGGCATTTAAAGGAAAATGCATGCTAAATAATATATCCTATAAAAATGGAGAGATAAAAAAAATAGACAAGAAAATTTAGAGAATGAAATTTTGGTAGCTAATTATCGATGCAGTTACTAGTTTACAGTTCATGTAATTTTTGTGATTATGAAATATTTTAGTTTCTATGTGTTTTTAATTACTTTTTAAGTCAACGTAATTTTATTTAACGTTTGTTTGATTTTAAGTCATTTTCTAGTCAGATATAACTAGATGTAATGAAATATCGATTGAACTTTGTTCCTCAATCAGAGAAAATATCGTATTTCTCTTTTTCTTCTGTAAACTCGTAATATATACATTTTTGATCAAATGAAGATTCTGATGTGATTTACAATTCACATGACTATGATATTCATCTATAGTTAGTTAGGACTGAACTATAATGAGAATTGATTTACTACGTTACAGTCGGATTTACGACGTATTTAGTTCCTATTTACAATTTACAATATCACCGTTACTTTAAAAAAATATAAATCATAAATATTCTAGATCTAAAATGATCAAAGAAGATCGCACCGATAGTTTGCGAAATATATTATTATTATTATTATTATTATTTATTTTACTTATATATCTCAGTTTTGATTGTAATTGATAAGTGATTGACTGAGGTTTTCATTTTTTAAACTAGCGATTAAATTCGTATTTCTACATATGCAATTTAACTTTTACGGTTGATGGTATAATTTCTGCTTTCTTTTCATCTTAATTCTTTTCATTTACTCTTGATTTATGGACTATGTTTTGATAGATCTATCATTTCTTTTGGTATAATCTTAACTTACCTGTTTTGGTTTATTTGGTTTGAATAAATTGTGCAGCTTTTTTTGGACTAGAAAGAACTTTGGTTTACAAACTCACATTTTGTTGCAATTCACCTTTGAAACATGACTACTTCTAATAGAATACTTTTTCGTTTGCTGAGTTGTAATTTATTATATCGTGTATATATTGTTTTGTAATGTACCATTCCATATGTAGATGAATCATATATTTGGTGTTTAGTTTCATGAAACACAAACGATATAAGTGTAAAATATAGAAACGAACAACATTTTTTGTATGAATTTTATTTTTACAGTGATTGAGTTATTCCACTTTCCTGTTAATCTTGACATTGAAGGAAGCCAGGAGAAAATTATACTGTGATAATATAAATAACGAGGAAAATTTCGTCACGGCTTTTCTGTGGTTTTCTAGTAAATAAACCAATACTAATAATAGATGTATACAAATAATAATAAACAAATTGAAGACTGCACTGTTGGATAAATAATAATGATAATAATGCCCGAAGAATGCATTTGACACGAGAGCGCGGACGTGCCAAATAAGAAATATTCTTATTAATAGACTTCCATTTGTCGTCTTTTGGTTTTTTTCCTATGTACACATACAATGTACAATACATGTATAATATTATGGAAGGACATTGTCATTTGATGAATAATTATGAATTCAACTATTTGAAAATCCCGATGAGATTTTTTAGATTTTGAAAAACGTAAGATTATTGTTATATACATACAGATTAGCTTATTAATTCGTAATTATGCTCATTTGTTGTGTTGTTAAGGAATGAAGATAGAAAGTGTAGAACATATTCAGTATTATAAATTATGCGTTGTGTAATGAATATGTTCAATAATTATATATATATCTGTTACTGTTATTGTATTTAAGAATCTAATTGTGTACTATAATCTATAATATTTATACTAAAACGGACTAATCTCTACGGTTTTTGCAAGTCATAGCGAAAGTGAAAAAATAGCATTGCATTTCTCCCTGGTATATAGAAATAGGTGTACGTAATTATATTTTGTTATACATTGATATTCGTAGGGGTATTTTTTTCGTATAAACTTTTTTGAATAAACGTAAAAACACCATGCATATTTTAAGACGAGATGAAATAAATTTTTTGTTTGTAAATAGCTTTTTTCGTTATTCATCTGTCTGTTATTAACCACAATCTATTGTTTATTTTGCGATGTTTCAAAGTTGGGTTAGTTAGTATCATATAAATTTTTTTAAAAGTGTGGTAAATTATTATTCCTTTTTACTTTTCATACATTTTATTTTCTATATAATATATATATTCGAGAATATGCATTAGGCCAACAGAGAGGAAACCTTCCTATATATACGTAATTTACTATTGTGTACCTTTAACGTTTTGATTGATGAAGTACATATACATCCGCAATAATCTTTATAAATGTGTAACCGAAACAAAAAGGTGTAACCAATCTTAATTTTTTGCATGCATATGATGGTTCATAATAACAATATCAAATTTCATGGAATTTTGGGCTTCGTTATGTTATGGCATAATGATAATTTTACTTTCTCCTTTATTATGTCAAATAATTTCAATATTTTTAGTTGGTAAGGCACATCATCATAATGTGTATTAATTATTTATCTCTTTGATTGTACACAATACAAAATAATATTGATAGTATTAGACAAGTTGTAACAATAACGCTCGCATGTATAGATATATGGGGTACAATTTTTTATTGGAGAGGAGTATGGAGTGTGGAAGCATCATTTTCACTCAAATGTTTTTTTTGAAAGACGCGTTTCGCTTTAAATAGCTCATGAGGACTGTTAGCGTAGCATATACTTTCACATTTCATTTCTTTCACGTATATTTATACGCATACAAAATCTATTACTAATTACTAGTATTTTATTGTTCATGTTTGTATACTTGTTACTTTTATGTAGAAATGTAATTGCTCATATTCAGTTCCTTTTAATTGAAATCCAGAGCCTACATATGAATATGCATACAGGGTAAATGTTACAAGCCACATGTAGCAAAGTATATAATATAAAGTATAATCAAACTTATCAATAGAGTATTTGAATTTTTCATCAACGATTATTAAATTCACCGAATGCGTATTTTTATTGTACACATGTGCTAAATTTGTCGACGCGTGCATGTATTGAATATTGAACATATTACCTACAAAAATCACACCATATTATTATATTATGGTATTATACATGTATACGTTTTTTTTTCGATCCGTGCAAACTACAAACTAAAAGGGCTATATCTCTACATATTACAT
Organism: Sminthurinus aureus; assembly: GCA_034698265.1. Lineage (NCBI taxonomy): Eukaryota > Metazoa > Arthropoda > Collembola > Symphypleona > Katiannidae > Sminthurinus > Sminthurinus aureus. The sequence continues at coordinate 8,817 of JAQGBH010001454.1, read as the reverse complement.
AATATGTATAAAATCTTGAAATCGTGTTTGTTATTTCGTGGTCTTGTCAATACTCTTGAAATAGTATCTACACTACTACACCTTCTAAAATCTGAAGTAGACTGCAAAGTTCATATTTAAAGCAATTTAGTAATACTATCATTAGAATAACACACTATTAGTTTTGCAGTTTATTATACAAACAATGAAATAAACAAGACAGCTTTTGACTGTAGACACTTGGTAAAGATTACGATTAGTCACGTTCCTTTTTCTTCTATTTTTTCTTTCCTCCGAAAGCAATTAACATATGGGTACATACATAAATATTTATAGATTTGTTTATGATATATTATTTACATTATGATACATTTAAAATTACTTGTTATTTTGATCAGACAAAACCCTCGACAATCGACGTGCATAGTTTGAATACATTACGTTTTACAGTAGAGAACTGAGAACCATCATCAAACATCGAAATGCGTAAAAGTATCCCGTGTATAACAGACGTATAACATTATATGCATAATATATAACATTTTTCTAGAATCAACGGTACCAGTAATCAATAATCAAAGTTTAAATATGTATACGAAGAAACAGCAATTTAAATTCAAATGCAATGCGAAAATCATTAGTCATATTTAGTGATAGAAGCTGACGTAAATGTTACCTCAAACCGAAAACCAACATGGAACAAAACGCGTAACCATCTCTTTCATAATTAATGTACAATGTACACTAATAAATAGGAAAGTAACAATACGAAGTAAAAAAGAATAGAAATGGGAGTTATTATTATTACAGGTCATACACAATACACATATGTAATATATTTTACATTTTACATACTATAAATTACGAATAGTACCTTGATACTTCTATTTTCATATAATATATATATTATAGTGTACATTGTACATGGCGTATGTGTAATGTGCAGTATTTATTATTTGTAGCTCAAAAGCTGAATATCATTCAATATTAATATTGTAGTGTACTGTATACTTTATACATCATATTTAGCCGGAAAGATTCCTTCAGTGGCATAAAATAATCAAAGTCAGTGCTCAGTAAAAAAAAAAGAATCTCTGAACAAAACCAGTGCCAATAAAAATGACAGAGAATATTGTGTAGCGCTGGTCATGAGTCTGCTTTACACAGGACAAACTGCAAATTACAATTGGATGAACCATATAATATTATACACGGTACAAAAAGAATGGAAAGGAAGAGGGTCTTCTCTCCTTCTATTATGTTTGTATTGTGTTTCAATTCTACTTTCATTGAGGATTCAGAGTATAAATAATTTGTAGTCATCTATTATTTGACATGACCATATATAGCGTATTTATTCCGTTATGTATGTATCTATTTACTATTTAGTATTTTTGCACAGTATCGAGTAGTACCGCAAGATTAGATTGAGCAGACAGACACGAGCTGTCCATGTTCCATGCAATGGCATTCTCTGTTCTCTATTGTGTTTTCAATTTTCAAGATGAATGTGATAAAATAGCTTTAAATTTGCAAATTATTACTTACAATGTACAATGGACAAGTATATTTCGCACATTGTAGAATACAGAATAGAGAAAAGACAGAAACGTTGTTTCTTTTGTCAAAGTAAACAGTCAAAAATCAAAAGAGTTTAAATGCACATAAAACAAAAATATAAAATACACATAATACTTGATATATTTGATATTTTGTTTAGTTCTTTCAGTTTTAAATGAATACTCTAACTAAAGTTAAGGTCAAGGCAAATACATACATACATACATACATGTACATTGTAAATTGATTGTGGATGGACTCTCTTGAAACTTGAAATATTCAACTATTCAAAATAACAAATACCAAAGTATGTTGTGATACAGAGCACTCGCCATTTGCCAAGTCACTTGTCCATTCATTCATTCATTCATTCACTGGATATTTAAATTGTACAGATTGTCAATATTTATGATGTGTGAAGCATTATTCTCAATTTTTTGTATCAACTATATTATACATGTGTACCAGCAACCACACACAAGGAAATAGCAAATACATTTGAAATGTGAACACTCGTACATCGTAATTGTATACAGAATACAGTAGTAGTATAGCATACAGCAGTCAAATATTTATAGGGAGAGTCGCGAATAGTTTTACAGCTTCCTTTTTGATTAATGCCTTTAATCTGTAGTGTGTATAGTGGTTTGATCTGACCAATCTTTTGTACTAGCATTTAGACAGACATCATTATTACCGTCATAGCTCATCATGCTCCTTATGACTGACCACATTACAACTTGTGTATATTATTATTATTATTATTGGACCGGCGTGGAGTCTGTGGATGACAACGAGGAAATACGAAATGGAGTTAGAAGACGGAGACCTAAAACAGTACATAAATAAATAAACATACATTAACTCATAAATCACATCATCTATTTATTTACACATGATGAATTGAGTCCTGAATTACTATACAAAGAAAACTTTTTTCGATGTCACTTCACTTGAGTCATAAGTCTCTAGCCACTAGTCACTAGCTTTGACCGTGACATAGTTAACCAGTTTTTGTAGTCTACATATTAGTTATTATTGAGAGAGAGAAGTGTGCAAATAATATTGACTATAAATTTTATTTTATTACCTTTTTGCTTAACATCATCCTGAATTTTCTTGATCTCATCTAGATCTCGAGCACTGCACAATGGAGTTTCCACTTCATATGTATTACTGAAAAATATCAATAGGGAACATATTCAATTTGTCAATTGTCAAATGAACTTGAAATTTGAGTGCAATGAGCAAATCAGAATGATGAATGATCCAACAAGTACAAAGTACACATTACATATTATGCATATAGACATTAAACATACTTGAAAGAACTGTAATCCACAGTGTATTCTCCAACATCCTTTCTGAATCCAACTAGTGATTCAAATCGGTGACCCCACAAAAGTTCAGAAGGAAGGTACGAAGTTCTAGTGAAAAAAATTATTAGTTGAAAATTTAAAGTCCAAAGTTCAAAGCACAGTGTCGATATTTTACTAGTACCTTATTAAATCTTTATTTTGTTTTAATAAAAAAAATTCAGTTTTTTTTGTATTACCTTGCTTGCGTTGTGGCACCTGTAGATTCAATAACTCCTTCCAGAATTAGTACAATTTCGAATTTTTCACGTAGTAGTTCCTCTGCACTCGTGCCGTACAGTGGACTGTCCTTGTCAATTCGATGAACAACAATCATGGGCCAAATAAAAAATATGTTACTTTGGTCACAATCGACTCCGACTTTTAGTTCATGCTGATAAAAAGGTAATATTTCACCCTCAGCAGTAACTCGTCGTTTAATCAATTGACCCCTCACATTTGCAGAAATTATGTGCGATCGACGCATATCACCTACACGGAACCTGTGATAGAAACATGTAGATAAAAATTATATCATTAATTATACAAACGCTACACTTCATCCGCTTACAGCATAATGAGTTGAAAATTCAAGTATTTGAAAACATGAACTTTTTATTACGACTGAATTTAAAAGAAATCTTAGCTTACATAAGACATAAATGACCATCTCGTTGACAAATAACACCTTGACGGCTGAATAGTAAAGTTTGTGTTCGTTTCTTTGGACGAGACATCTTTGCAAAAACTACACCTACCATAAACGCCTATATAAAACATAAAAGGGGAAAGAGAAAGTGTTAAATTTTTGTTTTATTACATCTTTGACAGGGAATGATTTTAAATCCGTGAAACTAAACTTTGAACATAAAGTTGGAAAAAAATTGTTTGTGTGACAAATCGCAAAATACACATGATAAATACAACGACAACCGACAACACAAGAAACTACAAAATGATGCTTGATAGATGAATTTTCTTGAATTGATCTTTAATCTTCAGGAGAGAAACTTTCCAATCGTATACCAAGGAAATGTTTAATATTTCAAAGTAATTAGGGTCAAAATTTTCAAAAGTTTCCCATACACATTTTCGAGATCACAGTGTACATAAAGTATGTTACTCAGTTCATAGGACAGTAGTGGTAAGATTTTTCACAAAAAATACAGTGTATTGAACGTACACGTGAAAATTGAGTGGATAAATGTAACATATGATTTGTCTGTCAATCATGGATTAAATAATTCTACGTACTTCATACTTCAAACTTGATGCTGAATTTTTCATCTCATCGTTTGCTGCTCTCTTCAATCCAATCCAATCCAATCTTATCTGTCATATTCTGACATGGCTCCACATTAATTTTAAATTCAAACTAGTAATTTCATACGCCATTGAACAATTTAAATATCACACGCTTGGTGCTTCGACTGCAATTTTTACCTATCACCTATCACACAATCTTCTTGGTCAATTTGAATTCTATGTAGATTCTAGATTGTACATAGATGCACCACATGGTTTAACTTTGATGTAGGTTGTAGGTCGACGTACATTAATCATTAACCATTAAACCTTTTAACTATCCTTGGTAAAATTTGTCAAGTCAAACTAATTTTGTAAACTGTGAACCTGCACCAAAGGTTAATATTCTTTATATTCTTCACTTTAAAACGTTTATCACGCTGTTTCTGCATAAATTCATGATCTATGGGTTTTTTTTGTCACACTCCATATTCTAAAGTCTACATTCGAGCATTTCCTCTGCATTCATAATTTACACGGTTCTTGTGCTACGTTCTATCTAAAAATTTCCATCAGGTTAACTGTAATATCATTGAGTATGGAGAATTAAACATTAAAACCTCCATAAAGTGCACGAAAACTGACCATAAATAAAACAAAATAAAATGCTGATTCGTTCATCAAATTTTGTTTTATCTTTTTTAGTCTCTCTTATCAAACAGGTAATTTGTAGGAATTAGCTTACAGCCACCGCTCACACATCTTGGGTTTCTTTTACCATTTCGTCTCTCATAATTTGTCAGTTATCAAATATCAGTTATCAGGAAGCTCTGATTATATATCATGTACTCAATATTTTTCGTAAATGATGTACAATATAACATACTGAACACGTTCAATTAAACTTCCAATCAAAGAGTGATATGATACATGATACGAAAAAGACTAAAAATTTTACCTGAATCATAACACCCATAATACTCTGCATGCACATGACAAAGACGGCTTCTGGACATTCTTCAGTTGTGTAGCGAGAACCATACCCGATGGTGTGTTGTGTTTCAATGCTAAAATTCCACAAAATAATGACACATACATTATGCATATTGTACTGAGGAACAAGGAAAACACTGGACTGGAATGAAAAAGCGGGGGAAAAAAATGCAAAATGATATTTTTTTCCAGTACCTAAACAGAAAAGCTGAAGTGAATCCAAAAAAATTTCCAATACATGGTTTCCAGTCTACAAATAAATAATAAAAACAAGGGCAAAATTAGCAAAGGAAGCAATAAACAGTAAACAAAATTTGCAAAGTAAATTTCTTGAATTGATGCATTCTCAGTGTAAATTTAAGTGGATAAAACGGAATATGCTTGCTATTTGATTTAGCCTGCATTTTTAATGGTAAATAACCACCGTGCATAAAAAACAAAACACATCTACACTTTTTTTCTTGTATATGTAAATAAATGCAGTTTCTTATACTTACTTGACTCTTCCTGTCTATCCGGAAGATGTTCAATTTCAAGATCACCATGCCTATGATAAGATCAACCAAAACATAAAGCACATGTTTCTACACACACACAGTTTGTCATATTATTGTATTGTAATTTACACAGTCTGTAAATATAAAAGAATGTCTATAAATAAGTATTGTTTTGCATAAATTAAGATTCCATATTCCGTTTTAAGAGTCATGACAGACTTACGTCATAGCAATCAACCACCAAAGCATGGCAAAGCCGAGCCAACTGAGCAGGAAACTAAGAGTAAAAATTAGAAGAGTCCAGCGCCACTAAAAATACACAAACAGACGTTTGATGGTTAATATTTAAAATCTCATCCAGAACTTTCATTTATAGATTAAAAATTCTTCAGCATTGCTTTACAGTTTAAATGTGTCAGTTAAATGTTTTCATTGTTTTACCTGGATATCGACCAAAGTTGTGAAAATATCAGCTAAATATCGCCGGCGTCTCTTTGAAATATTAGTTTGATGTAGATTACACTCCCCATTTTTAAAAACGACTCGTTTTCTCACTCTGCCAAATTTACTGCTCATTCGAACTCTACTCAATTTGGGAGAGTTTGTGTTTGAGTGGTTATTATTGTTATTGTAGTGTCCATGTAAAAGAGATATGCCGTTGAATCCAGGAAATCCTCGTTTTAACAGGGTGGAGGTATCCGAAGGAGAGTCATTGGAATTATTACTATTTGGTGAAGTCATAGGGATAGACTTGTTAATTGCAGCTGCCAATGCACTGGAATTTGTTGTGGGACCACCATTCGTATTATTATTAGTAGTTAGAGGTGAGATTGGTAAATTGAGAGGTAAAGTTTCTGGGCGGATATTCATATTCTTATTCCTATTTAAGGCTATTAAATTTTGTGTACTGAGATTAGACTTAGGATTCACAGAATGTTCTCCTTTGCCATTTACAATTCTATTTACATTTCCATTTCCATCCTCCTCGAGTAATTTTACACCTTCATCTTTATCACCGGATAAGGAATTTTCAGCTGTAGTTGATTTCTCCATAACTTTTGCTACTTTGGCTGGATTTATTCGACCTAATCGCCACCCATCATTTTTCATCAAACCTTGTTCAATATCCGCTATTTTATCACTGGATTTGGACAGCATTATTGCGTATTGCTATAATATTTGGTAAGTTCGTAGTGATCACTTATTTGATTTACATAAAAAATTGGCACTTTTTTCCTTCTATTATTATTATGTTTAAAATTATTATTTAATATTTTAAAATATCACAATCACATTGGAATTTAAATATCATAATAGAGGAAGACGAATATGTGGACGACGTACGATAATATGTTCGCTGGAATCTTTAACGTTAATGTCAACGTGTTTAAATGTGTATAAAAAGTCAGTTAATCGTTGTGTATCACTCGATATAATCCACTGTAATAAATAATAATAAGAATGATTATTATAATTTTGTAAAAGAAGTCTCGGAAACTATCTCTGTCCAGATGCAGATGTAGATACGGAATGGAGTAAGTGTCGATTTTCACACTTGTAAATTATTACTCGGCGTAAGGCTCAATAGCATAATATGCTAGTTACGAGTATAAAGTATAACTATCCTCATAAATTATGATAAAAAATATTCTGCTTGCTCACTCAAACACACACACTTGATTCACTCTTTTGTTTTTGTTCTCTTCGTCTTCTGTTTCTTCGTCGTCGACCTCTTCAATCTTCATCCCACATTACAAATCACGTCAAGTATTGAGTATATAGAATAGAGATGAATCTCAATTCTCTTCTTTTTTTTCCTCAGTCTCGCTCGTTCTTTGTTTATACGAGTGTGTGTTGAAGGAACAAGAACAAGTGACAAACATGTAACATCGATCAATTACTTGCAATTCATATGGACACTTGTTGTTTTGTCGTGTTTTACGACCACAAATGACATGAAGCAAGAAACTGTCTGTACATCAACATCAAACACATCACCTTACACATTCAAACATGTACAATGTACATACGTAATAAAGGCACAAATGAGTTATGACAGTGACGAGTCAGGAGTCAGGAATCAGGAGAATTATAAATATACAAATATTTTTTTAGATTTTTATGGTAAAAACATCACAATTGCTGGATTAAAGGGACAGGAATGACACGCTTGTGGTGCTTCGTGGTTCACTGGAAAACGTTTCGTCACTCAACGAAAGATGTACAATGTACAGTTATTTGTATTTGTAATTCCAACGTTTGCACGTTGAAAATTAAACCACAACGAGAATAGCTAAGTTTATTAGAGTAAAAACAAGTATCACAAATCACAAGTTTTAAAAAATAAAAATATCAAATTTTCATTCCATTCAATAAATTACCACATTTTCCTATCACATGCAAACAGGAGCACGAGAATTTGGAGTGAGAAATGATGAGTATAATTTACAACTTGTAATGTTACACTAAATATGTTGACTGTAGTCATGCAAGATGAATGTCAACACAAGATAAAGAAAGAAACTCTTCCGCTGAAGACTGAAGACTTGTCATTCAATACTAAAGGCAACGACGATATATTTATTGTATTGTGTTCAAAGGTCTTGAGTCTTGAGTCTTGGATCTTTAATCTGCTCTGGGGTCTTTGTATTGTATTGTGCACTGTGAATGAGGGAGAGAGAGATATTATGGTCGTCGTCAATGGACGAGCACCGTGATGGAAATGGGATGATGAATCAACAAGTAGTCGATTTGTATAGTTTGAAGTGTGGAGATTGGAGAGTAACAACTATTGAATAGGTAGTCGTACAGAAAAATGTTCAATGTTCTTGCATTTAATTTTTGTTCAAGTTGATGTGTTGATGTTGATGTTGTTGGTTCTTGGTTGATGATGATGGGTTTCATGGTACTTCTCTATTCCATTCTCCATTCTCCATACACGTAGTTGACTCTTCTTTTTGATTCCCTCTCTCTACTTCAGACTTGTATACCTAATATACAGTAGGTAATAATAATACAAATAATTACTACACGGTTACAGTGTACACTGTGCACTGTATAATGTATAATATAGGCAAAATATTAAATCACATTCATATTTTTAATAATTATGGTATTATTTAATTCCTACACGGAATGGAATATCACACAACATATTACATACCTATCTGCAAAGACTATATATACCA
>JAQGBH010001453.1:0-32467 GCA_034698265.1 Sminthurinus aureus | reverse complement strand
GAAAAGAAAATGAGCGTAGTAAAAATCCCAGAGTAAAAGGAAAAGATAACCCCATGCTGATTTTTCCAATCCAAGTCGCCGCTTGAATCTTGAATATGCATGACAAATTTTGACATTTTAAACGAATTTTTATGAATTTCAAAATTCACAACTAACTTTCTTTTTAACTTTGTTTCAAATCGTGAGAGAATTGAGAATTGAAAACTCTTTGCCTTTGACCAGTTTCCTTTAAATCAAAATTCAAAACTTGTTAAACTTTGATCAAGGTGCAAAATGAAAAAAAGGGGCAAAATTCTGAAATTCCAAGGAAAATAAAAAGACAAAAAGCTCAAAACAAGAAATCTTTTAATGTTAAATCAATTTTGAGATTTCAAATTTTCAAATCCTGTGCAGTTTTCATGGGCAAGATGCAAAAAGTTTTTCAATATTCCAAGGAATCAAACACCAGAGAAAACAATTGAAATGGTTCAAAGGAAATATTTTAGTTTCGTGTGAAAACTGAAAGAAAAGTGAGAGAAAATCGCATTGCTCATGAAAAACAGACGAAACTAATGTCAAATGTATAAAATGCAAATGGGAGAAAAACTGGAGGTGACTGCTGCGATTTGGAATTTGGAATCGACGAGATTGAATGATTTTACATGATTTTTCTGGGAAAACATTCTCTTGTTTTGTTGTGCTTTTATTTCGAGCATTTTGTGCATGTTTAATTCATAAGTTGAGCAGCACTTGCGTTTGGTCTGACACCCGAGAAAAAACAAATGTAATTCTGGAGAAAAATGGAAATGCGATCGAGTGTTTTGTGTTTTGTGTTTTGGTCGACAGCGGGACTGAAAATCCCGAGATCAATTTTTCTCACTCTCTCCGAAACATAAAATTACAATTACAAATTTATTTATTTATTTGGCTCAAGGCTCGAGGCTCGAGGATTCTGAGACAGAAAAATCATAGAATGCGGAGAAAAACCATAGAAACTTGGTGATGGTGTAAAAAAACAAAAAGCAGAACAACTCTTACGATCGCAGGTTTAATTATCATTTCTGCCGTGTTTTTCTTCCCATTTGTTTTATTTTCCCACTGTTTTTTCCGATTTCTTTCATCCTTTAAAACACAGATGATTTCCCTTTCCTTTTACTTTCATCTGCGTCCGATGCATTTGCTAATGAATCCTTCGGCACTTTGGCCAATTTCCACAATCCAAAACCCATAAAATCATCAACATGAACAAAACTTCCGCTGCACCACAAAACACAAAACACACGAAACACGCTTCACGCTTCACGATTCACGATTCACGATTCTCTGTGGTCTGTGGATGACTCGGAACTTTCGAGTCTTGGAGTTGAAAGTGAATTACTTTTTCCTCTGCAACTTTTGTGCACCGCGTATTTTATATTTTATATTTTACACGTTTCCAGTTTCCATTGGTTTCGTCATGCTCTGAAAATCTAGAAATTCTGTTCGGCGGACAATTACAAAAAGTGTGATCCATCTGCAGATGCGAAATTGCTCCCTTCGGATTTCTGCTCAAGTCTCAATTCTCAAGTCTCAAGCCTTTCATTGATCTTCCTCAGCAAATGCACCGTAATTGAACAAAAACTGTCGGTGGAAAAAAACCTAGTTTGAAAATTATCTGCTTTTGCATTTGCAATTGGAATTGCAAGAACAAAGTAATTTTATCTGTGGATTTTTGCAAGTGAGCATTTGTACATTTGTACATTTGTACATTTGAGGAAAAGGAAAAGGAAGCGAAGGCGGAAAGGAGCAATAGATAAAACAGGCGCATTTATTTTACTTTTATCAGACCTGTCACAAGGAATTTCTCCGTCTTTTCCCTGATTCCTCGCTCATTCGCAAATTTACAAAGCGGGAGAAACGGGAGAAGGGAAAACGCAAGAAATATTCCGTTTGATTAATAACGCCGACCAGAATTTCCAATTCCCATTTCGACCATTTTCTCCACTCTTCTGCCCTTTCAATTTCCATTTCATTTTCCTACCCAATTTCTCTCCTCCTGTCTTTTTGTCTCTTCTCTTTGAAATGGTGGAGCTTTGAGTGTTGAATTTGGAAATTTGGAGCATCAATAATATTAGCGTGTTGAATTTATTTGGAGTTGGAGAAGATTGAATTGCAAATTTGGAAATTTAGAAATTTGGAAATTTAGAAATTTAGAAATGTGGACGTTTGAAAGGTGAAAGGTATCTTGCTCATTGTTATCATTTCTCTCGCGTGTTTCGTTGTCTCTTTCTTTGTTGGTTTTCATCCGCCCGTGGAGACTCTGGGAATAAAGTGCGCATTGTAATTTAAGCTGTTGGTTTAACCAGCTCTGGAAAATAATTGAATCTCACTTTCTGTAAATTAATTACTCCTGCTTTTCTCCCTTCTTCTTCTTCCTCTTTTTCTTCAAATGGAAGACAATACAATAATGTCAGTTGAGAGACCCTTTTGTTCTCTTTTTCCACACCGTGTGAACTTTACACGTAATCCGAGGAGATTTTCACGCTCACACAGAAATTCAGACAAGAATCAAGGGAGATTATAGTTTCCAAAATTCTCAATTTTCAATAGAGCAGAAACGAAATTATGAAAATAATAATTGCAAAGGGTAAAACTTTGAGAGGAAGGGAATTCCCAAAGAGATTTTTCACCTTTTCTTTGTACTTTGTTCTTTGTACTTGGATATTCGTTTTTGCTCAGTAATTCATCAATAATTTATGCCCAATTTCACTTGGAATTATTATTCCTTGAGAATAGTAACCCAGATTATTTCTTTTGTCATTGTACAATAATTCCGAGTTTCGAGTCATTTATTATAATTATTTATGTGAGCGGAATTTAGGAATTTACTTGTTCAAAGAGCAGCTGGGAAAATCCAGTACATTTTAAGACTCAAAACTCGAGACTCGAGACTCGAGAGACAGCTGAATTGAAATTGTCATGGGCTTGAAATGAAATGTGAAACAAAAAGAACTGCACTTGAGCTGCAATTCGTCAAAAACGTTTTCTGCCTATAAAATGAGATTTGACAAAGTAAAAGCAACGTCCTTTTTCCTTTGTCAAAATTTCAAACTTTCACTCACGTTTTCCCTCCTTTCACCTCGTTTGATTTAACTTTCCCCAGTAAACAAATGTAGGTCTACAGTTAAATTCTATGATTAAAAATACAAGAAGCAGTAAAATTTCATGCTGCAAGAAACTGTCAAAATTTAGTCAAAGTCCATTTTATTAGCATTCGTTTCATCTGTTTCTTTAATTCGCAGGTTGTGTCGAGTGTCGAGTGCACTGGTATTTTTTCTTGTCTGCTCAATGCTCAATGCTCAAGGTTTTCCAAGTCTCGAAGATCAAGAATCAAGACTCAAGACGCTGGAAGAATTTAAATATTCCAATCAACTTTTTGTGCTGCTCACTCCTGAATTTAGAACACCTTTAACCTTCATGTTCATCCCATTTCCATTCACATTCCGCTTTATCCTACTCGAAACCAAACGGAATTGAACAAGGTGCAAAATACTGCATTAGCACAACTTGAGCATGTGACACGGAAAAATATTGAGGTTGGTTTGTGCATCTCAAATTTGGAATCGGAATATTCGGAATCGAATCTTGAGCCTCGAATCTCGAATCTCGAATCGCATATATACGATTTTACATCGTTAAGCAAACTTTGAATTTGAATGTGAAATTTTGGTTATAAATGTATTTTTTATTTTTTGAAGGTTGTGGGATGTGACACAAATATCAAAATTCAAAATTCAAAAATCACAAGGAGAGAAAAATATGAGAAAAAAAACAGAAAATACAAAATATTATGGTAAAAATGGTGAAGTTCCAAATTCAAATTCCATGTTTTGTCATCAGTCATCACCTTGATGCTTGCTGTTTGCTGCTTGATGCATATTTATTTCGCATTAGTTCATCAACTTGACCTGGTTTTTGAAATTTAAATTTCAAACCACAATCACAAGTTCCATTTCTTCAAGATAGGAGAAAAAATAGAGTATAATTTGAATGCAGAATGGGAAGGCGATGTGATGTGATGTGATGTGATGCAGTGGATTATATTTTGATATTTTTGTATTATTTATCACATTATTCCCGGTTCGGTGGAAAAAAGAGGCTGTCACCTTGAATGATACATGGACCAAAATGTATGAATTACAACACAAAACACAACGCACAACGCACAACGTGGTTTTGATACTGAGTACCGACCGGATCCAGTAATTTAAGAAAAAACTAGGAAAAAAACTGAAATAGATCCACTTTTTCATTTTCCAGGAATTTTTTACTCTGGATTCTGGATTCTGGGTTCTGGGTTTTGCATGTGGGAGTGAAGAGCTGAAGAGCTGAAGAAGAATACAGATATTTTACTGTATGAGAGATATGCACAATATACATTGTGAAATGAATGGGATGGAGAGAGAAAGTCACCGTGGAGAATATTAATGTATTCCCGCTCTCGCTCTCCTTTTCTCCTTCTCTCTCTTTTGCATTGTCCAACTAAATCAAATTTTGACATTAATGTTCTTCTTCCTATTTCACATTTACAATCCACAATATTTCACCGATAAGAAATGAGAAAAGGAGATCCTTTCTTTTGTCACTTTGTCTCCAGGCTCGTGGCCCGACTCTCAAGTTTTAAGTCTCCAGTCTCGAAGCTCCAGCTCGAGCGTAAATGAATGTTTCTCCAGTATTTTTTTATTCCAAAAGCCTCCGAGATTCCAGATTCCTCTGGTGGTTTGTCGTTGATACAAATTTCAAAATGAATTTTCAATCCCAATCCCAATTCTAATGCAAAAACCACGGTGAAAAAAAAAGGTGAGAAAATTTCTGTTCCTTTAAAAATATTCCGATATTCCCATACTTTGAGATTCACCGTTATTCCATTTTCACCTTTGAGGACAAGCACAATTGTCAATTGTAAATAAAGAAATGGAAACTAACAAGATTCAAATTCACTTTGGAATTTGAAATCCCACTTAACCAAAACTGTGGATTCTGGATTCTAGATTCTAGATCAAGATTTTTTTGCATATGTTTCATCTTTTACCCATTTTAGATGCAAATTGGGCCTTTTTGTTTTTTCTGGAAAAACCCTAAAACCTCAACTCACAAAGTCAGTGAAGAATAAATAAAATAAAATAGAAATTGTAGCCTTTTGCCCTCCAAAATGTAAATACTGCTCAAAATTAAAAAATACGTTGAATCCATCCACGTTCTTCACGTTTGAGGTTTGAGGTTTGAGGTTAATGTCGAATGTTTAATGTGACTTGTTTTTCTCGTTCGCATTTCGCATGAAAAACTTTCACTGTTTTATGTTGGTTTCGGTTTTATGTGGTTTTTTGGTTCCGGTTGGGCATAAACCAACACCAAAGCACCAAAAGCAAAACCAAATCAAGCTCTAGAAATCTAGTTCCAGATTCAGATTCTGATGTACATTTCCGTCTTTTGCACACAAGTTTAAAATTGACATGGTGTAAGCTGAAACTGAGAAACCCGGAAAGAGAGAGAAATGGATGGATGGATCGATCAGCTTAGTGCCTAATTTGAAAAATATGCTAGAAAATGAAAATTGTAAAACACATGGAGTTTCGAGTTTCGAATTTCGAGTTTCGAGTTTGACTGTGAGTTATTTGGACGGAAATTTGACGTGAGCAAAAGCCCAAGTATGTTTTTGTGTGTTGTGTATTTAAAAAATCCATTAATTTTTTGGCCAATTTGGATTTGTGTGCGAGTGTATTTAAGCAGAAATGTAGAATACAAAATGTAGAATGTGGAACTGTGGAGAAAACACGCTATTTTATCTCGTCTCATCTCATCTCATCTGCATCAAAATCAACATCAACATCAACATGAGCCTGAGAATCAGACTCAGACTCAGAACCAAAATCAGCCTTTTCCTTAAAACTCGTGTAATTTTACAGTTTACACAGTCGACAGTCCACAGTCCACAGACCAACGTCAAGTTGAATGACATTTCCTCGTCAGCTCAGCGGAAATTTCATGACATGCACAAGAACAGCGAGCGAGCGAGAGAGAGAAAGCGAGAGAAAGCGAGAGAACGGACCTGAAATGAATACCTAATTTGAGGAAACGGGAAACTCGTTGCTAAATATACAAGTTGTACAATGTACAATCTGCATCTAGTAACAGGCTTTAGCTCGTTCCGTAATGTAATGAGCTCATGACCAATGAGCTGGCTCTCCTTCTTTAGTGGTTTCGAGTCTCGAGTCTTGAGTCTTGGGGTTGTGGGACCACATGAGGAACGAGGAACGAGGAACGAGGTAACCAGGGAAAAACGTATTAAACTGCACTAAAATCTATTTGGAATAAAATAAAAAGTCCGCGTGTAATAAGTGTAATAGTGACTCATTTATCGATCCCAAAATAAGCTGTTGTATTTCCTATTTTCTGTGTAAAGAGATGAAATGACAAGAAATAAAGTCAGAGTCAGAGCATCCAGTTTTTATGTGCTTTTTCACATATGTAGTCCACAGACAAACCTGGACTCTACATTCTACAACGGAGTTTTGAGTTATCGCTTTCTCCACTTTCTCTACTCTTCCACGTTTTCCAGTTTTACAGTGCAGTTTATGCTCTCACTTACTTTCTCCTCTACTCCTTTTTGGCTATTGCACCAAACTCAAGTTCGCTGCATCTGCAAAAAGTCATAATCATAAAATGCGTTTGATTGTGTACATAATATCCTTTTCCTCCTCATAATTTCCTCCCCGTTCCAATCTCCCATCTCCCGTTCACGCACAGCATGAACCATCAACCATTTCATGATCCACAGAACACGCTACAAAGTACACGAGTACATTTTTCATCCTCCCTTCTCCATCGTACAACGTGTATATAAAAACAGACTCCTTTTCTTTCCTTCCTCTTTTGCTCCATCAAACTGGCTCTGGCTCATAAAATTTAACAACAAAAAACTAACAATTAAAATATTATCCACTACTTTCCACCAAGACACGGAAGACGGAACACGAGTAAAACGTCAAATTCGTGGATAAAAATTACGCTGAGCTCATCAATTTCAAAAAATATATGAGACGGTTTGTTCCGAGAAAATTTGTAAATTGGTATTTGAAAACTAAAAAGTTTAATTTGATCATTACTTTTTAATTATTATCATCATGACAAAAAGGGCGGAAGGAAGCAAACTGAATTCAACAGCTTAAAAGCCGGGAATTTTGAATGTAACATCTTTAATTTTCAAAGGGACGGGAAATCAGGTGAAAAGGTGAATTAATGGAAAATTACGTAGGTGTAGGCTGAATTTGTAATGGTAAATTTAGACTTTGTCGGAAAGTGTAAACAAATTTGACCCATTTCTGATAAAAGATAAACGTCAAACGTCAAACGTGTGGGTGTGGGTGTGGAAGAATTTGGAATTGCAAATTGGAAATTGCAAAATAATTTCAACTGAATCAACAACTTTTCTGTTGATAATTTTGAAACTCCAGAATCCAGAATCCAGAATCCACTAATCAATTATCAAGTTTCTGCTTGATAAATGTTTTACGGCTTCATTTTTGAATTATAAATAAATTAGATTCTACTAAATGAATGTGAAATCTGCTTTGTATTTTGTACTTTGAATCTGTATTATATTTTGTTGACTCCTGTTGAAATTAATTTTCACAAGTTGTTTCTTTTCTTCATTTATTTACAAGAATGTGGCGGATAATGTGGATGATTATTTTCTGCCCTGCTCAATAAAATATCAAAAATATCAAAAGCATGAGAATGAGAAGAAAAGAGAAGAAGAAGCATGTTGATTCAATAGTTGATGATTATCTTGAGCTGAGGTTATCTTTATTGAAATGTGCAGATTGTGTTTACTATTTACAGTGTTCTGTTTATGAATGTGGTTGTTTTTGTTTCTGTTTTTATTCCGTTGTTCGGCTGCGAATAGGAATAAGAGTGGAGGGACTGGAAAGGAGTGGAGAGAGTGGAGAGGTGCTGAGTTCTTCTATGTGTATGTGTTGGAGTTTTGTTGGTGTTTGTGTTGGTGACCAAAGAAAAAGAGGAATAAAGTAAATTGAATAGGACACAACTGTAGAGTGTAGAATGTAGAGTGGAGAATTGGGAATGGGGAGCATAAGAATAAAGATAAACATAAACATATCTGAAGTCTGGAGAGGGAAAGTTGTGAAAGCAGAGTAGAAATGGACAAAAGAAGGAGAACGCAGAAGCTGTATCCACTCTCTAATTTCTATAATAAGTGAACCAATGGAAGCTCCACAGTCCACAGTCCACAGTTCACTCTGTAATATTCAGTGTTCAGTGTGTTTGTAATGTAATGTAATGGAGAAAGGGGAAAGTAGAATGGAGAGAGGAGAATGTGCATTATGTAGGCGTGTGAATGACATGGAATTAAGTATAACTACAAAAGGCTGAATGCCAATAGAACTTGTTTATTTACCAAGTTCACTCTTCTCTTTTCAGCTAGATCAAGAGAAAGCAAGAGAAAGCAAGAGAAAGGCGCCCTATAGTTTTCACATAACCTCCGAGATTTTTTTCATATAGTCTCGATTCTCCATCCTAGATTCCAGATTCTAAGTTGCAGTATAAAAGTAAACTAAATTTCCCTCACATTCACATCCACATCCACATTTCAGGGGGCAGAGAAGAGGAGAGCAGGAGAAAACTATCAAGAGAAGCTGTCAATGGACTCTGTGATTCTACATTCTGGTAAATTTCCAGGCTCCAGCTGACTGTTCCAGTCCACTTCCACACACTTCCACACACACACTCGGAGAAGAGGGGAGACGGGTCTGACAATATTCGCCATTATGTAATCTAATGGCCGTCCTGGAGAGTGCATTTCTTTATCCACAGTCCTCAACAGCCAGAGCAGACCAGAGAACATGTACGATGGACACTGGACTCTAGATGCTGGACTCTGGACTCTGGATGTCGGGCGATAGAAGATGGACATTTCCCTTGTTTCGTCTGTCGCTCCACACGAATTTGTCCTTGCCGGAACAAACCAAACCAAACCAAAGCAGAGCAGAGCAGAGCAAGAGGAAGACTCGAGATTTGAGATTTGAGAGCTCCGAACCGAGGGAAAAGAGTGACCAAGATCCACGTACACAAACACTTACTTTTCCGTCTCATATAAAATCCAGACTCGAGGATCTAAACTACATTCATCCGTCTCTCTAAATCCTCAATCCAAATCCAAATCCAAACCTCAGTTTCAGTTTCAGTTTCACTTTTTCTGCTATCACCACACACATTTTCTCGGTGTCTCTGTGGATTCTTGTACTGCGCAATGTTCAATGCTGGATGTTCAGTGTTGACGGTGGATCGCCATTCGGTTCGTATGTACGGAGTACAGCGTACAGTGTACAGTGTACACGTGATGAGGCAATTGCTTGTGCTTGTGTTTGTGTGGAGTGTGGATGAAACGTGTATTGCTGGAGGCTGGAGGCTGAAGCTCGGGGCTTTGTGTATGATGGATGTGTGTTTTAGTTTAGTTTGGTTTAGTTTCCACATCCACACAAAGAGACACAGCTTGAGGATTATTTTATTTGTAGATATGCTTTTACTTTCTTGCGCCATGTATTTGTCTTGTGTCTTGTGTCTTGTGGCTGCAACTGGAACTGGAATCCGAGCTGGTTAAAAAAAGAAGACGAAGGAGATGGATGACAAACTACTCGAGCTTTTGGGTTTGTCGAGTCCTGGATTCTAGATTCTAGATGTTGGATTTTGTACAGAGAGGAAACTGGATGAATAAAGTGTTTCATCCTCCGCCACATCCTTTTCCAGAGAACGAGAGAACCCAGAGAAGGAGATAAAAAGAGAGATGCGACACGGATAAAGAATAGATTATGTCATCCGATATTTTTTATAGAGACTACAGACTACAGACTGTACAAACTACAAACACATAGCACGCTTTCTCTCTTTCTCTCTCTTTTTCTTGCTTTTGTTTGTGTTTGTGTGTGCATCTGCAATCAATCATCCAAATTCGGATTCAAAGGCACAACTCTTCCAACTTCCAAGATATCCAAGATCTCCTTATTCCATGTTAATTTTACATGATACGATCTGAACCGCTCGGATGAATATCCTGAATCAACAGAATAAAAACACAGCATGTGTACACAGACACAAAAAACTCGGAGAAGACGGCGGATTATTATTATGATTACCCGAATTACACGAGCTTACACCGTCTCATTCCTCGGATCAAGATCAAGGATCAACCTTTTCTTGCGGAGATTCCAGTCTGTTTCATACATAACTAAGCGTTTTTCTTTTTATCTCATCCAAAGCACGAGCATCATTGCATCATTGAATATTGCACCGCAAACCGTGAGTACATTCAATATTGAATGTTGGTTTGGTTCCGTTTTATCTGGATTAGTCTATTATGACGCTGATAATGTAGTCATCAAATGCTCGTTTAGAGTTTGGAGTTTCGGAAGACTCGGCTCAGCTCAGCTCTTGCCGAGTCCTTCACATGTATTTTTTATCAAGTAGTGAGAAACATGATGATGGGGATTCTACACAATTTTTGTCCGTTTCCGCGGTTTCAAGTTTACATGAATACGCTGAAAATGAACACTGTTTTTTTCCTGGAATGAAATGAATAGAAAGTGGAAAATCGTATCAACTCGAGTCCTTTCACATCTCAACTAGTTTACGGGAAAACGTGTACGTGTACAGTGTACAGTTTAGAGTGTTCAATTACCAGACGAGGAGATGCGGCATCTTTGCAAAATTTGAAATCCGAGCTGACGCTAATGCAGACGTCTTTTGTGCATTTATAATTGATTACCTAGATTTTAGATTTTAGATTCTAGATTCTAGATTCTAGATTAGTTTAGCAAATCAAATAAGAAATGAATTTCAATGGCCAACATTTCCTTTTAAATCTTAACTAGGCCAAGAAAAGCTCAAAATTTTGAAGACAAGTTTTCTTTTTTCATGTTCATGTTGATGCTCAAGACTAAAGAAGCTTTCAGAAAAAACTGTACAAAAATTGTAAAGTTAAACAAGGACTTGCAAAGTATAATAATAACAAAATGTGCTGGTGCAATTTGAGTAGCAATTGTCGTAATGACAACAATAATGCGGAAATGGAAGGAATTCAAAATTCCAGCTCAATTTATCCAGCCAGAGTTGCAAGTAGCCAAATTAAGAATGGAGTGCACATATACAGTGTACATGCAGAGAAGAGCAATTGAGAGTAGTCATTTAGGCAAATGAAATGCTGGAGAAATAAAAGAAAATAGAAAAACTGAAGGAGAAGCGTTAAAATCCACTTCACCACAATAGACTCGTCTCGCTGTCTTGCTGTCTCGCTGGCATTCTCAAGTCTAGAATCTGGAATTTGGAATTTGGACTCTGGTCTTGAGAAAACAGAAAAAAAGTGCTGAGCAATCTGCAGACTCACATTCTCAAAGAAAATGAGTGAAAAGCTCGCTGGAGTGATGAGTTGATCACTAAAGATTCTACATTCCAGATTCCAGATTGTATTTTATACTTTTTCCAGCATGTAGGAAAAAAGAGAAAATTGTTTGCTTTGGCGCTTTGGTGTTTTGGAGTAGAGAAAGATGAAAAGGGCGCAGTGCACTTGGATTTTGTACGATGTAAAGCGCAATATATAATATAGGAGCAGTAACGCGTGTAGTTGCGGAACAAAGTTAATATTGGTGTAGTATATCATTAAAATGTATGTATTTATTGCACAAACCGCTTGCCTTCTCTGCTCTGCTCCCATATTCCGCCTTGCCAATTTCCCCTTTTAACGTTTTCTCTCTACATTCTGCTTCTGCTTTGGCAAATGACTAGACCAGCCGCACACTCAACTTTCCCAACTCCAACTCCAATTCCAACTCCGACTTTGACTTTGGAATTCAAAGAGATGCATCGCCTTTATGGACCATGGACTACGTTGAAAAGGACCGGAATCAACTACATCTGAACATCGCAGACCAATAAGGCAAAAAGGGAGTGAAACTGCCGTTCCAAACTCTCGACACTCGACACTTTCCCTTTGACTTTCCTTGCGAATCAGCTCTCTCAATTCTAGATTCTAGATTCTAGATTCTAGAACGTATACACTCATTTCTATTTTCAACTCTTCTAATGGCCGTCGACTCGACTCGACTTGACTCGACTTGACTTGAGTTTGTCGGAGGAGGAAAATTGAATTTTGAAATAGAAACTCTCAACTTTACAACACACAAAGTGAAATTGGGTACTTGGGTTCAAAATCATGGAGATGATCAGGCTGCAGTTTTTATGTACTTTTCTTATTTAAAAAAGAGAGAGCAGAGAGAAAGTCTTTGACTTGGAGTCTTGATGTGCTTGTCGTTGTCGTTGACCCTGTCGCCCTTGACTCTCGAGAGTGATTTATACAAAAAACTAATCCAGAACCGAAAAGTGAATTTAGAACACATCAGACGGACACGGACATTGGACATTGGACGCGGACTTAAAACCAAGATGAAAATGAAAATGAAGAAGGAGTTTGAATACTTGCGACATTAAAAGTCCAAGTTGCTCCATGAGCTCCAAACTCCAAACTCCAAACTCCACAGTCAAAATTAAACAGCGTTGGAGAAAAAAGTAGAGCTGAAAAACCCTCCAAAGCAGAACCAGGTCAATAAAAAATAGAAAGAGAAAGCACGGTGAAAGTCATTTAGTTGTTGGCTGTTGGCTGTATCTAGATTCTAGAAAGAGAAAGTGGGAGAGTGAACTGGAGATAATACATGCGGAGAAGATGTGACTGGACGTTGGAGCTGAATTTTCAGTTCAAGTTTAACTTAGACATTCTTATCCTCATTTTAGCTTTCAACTTTTTTCACCATTGACAAGACACCAGACTCCAGACACAAAACTCAAGACACAAGATTCAAGACAAGGCTCGGAGGAATCTCCAGTCCTGTGGGGAAATAAATAAAGGGAGAAGAGGCAAGTAGCAAAACTAACGTAGAAAAATCCAACACACGGACGCTCACATCGATATCTCGGACATTGTGCAGAGAAAGAAAAAGAGAAAGCATCCTCACTTTCACTCTCACTCTCATCATTATCATCAGTGGAAAAGGGAAAGATTAACGAAGCTAAAATCTGCGGGGCTATAAAACCTCCAACTTTCCTCCACACCAGCCAATTTTTCCACAAAGTACAAAGTAAAAGAAGCTCAAACGTTCACAGTATAGTGAAAGTGTAGACTGTAGACTATAGACAGTGAAATAGAGATGAGAGTGGAGATTGTGAACTCTGGACTCTGGACTGTGGAATGTGGATGAATGGACTTTGGCTACAGCTCAGAGACCAGATCCAGATGCAGGAAAACCAGGCAACACCGTCCACGTTTTGAGCTTGGAGTTTGGTGTTTGGAGATGGAAAACATTTAATGATGTACTTGCACGTTTCCATGTAAAATCCAAGGTACAAGGTACAGTGTACAGTGTACAATGTAGGAGATAAAACATGTGGAATGTGGATATTATGCACCTAAACCTGCATACATTATGCACATCCACATTCTACATTCCGCATTCTCCATGCATAAACTTTTAGTGGAGCGAGTCGGCTATTTTTCAAAAAAAACAAGGTGAAGGTGAAAACCCATCCAGCGGCAAGATACTCCATAATTTATGTGAATTGTAGCCAAACAACTTTATTTTATATTCTCCCATGCACATTTTCCACATTTTCTCCGTGGAGAAAGCACTGGGGAAAGTTCACCTTTCTCCATTTCACTTTCTCTATTACCCTTGCAAAGTTTCAATTCTCTGCTCTGCTCTGATCTGCTCTCAACCGGCAACCGGCAACGGACCTGCTCCTGTTCATAACATGTTTATTTGCCATTCTCCATTCGCCCAAAACAAGTACAGATAATATTATGAAGTTGAAAGAGAAAGCCGCCAGTTTCAAAATCCACTGAAAGTATTTGCCATATTTGGCTTCGGTTTTGATATTAAGCAAAGAAGCGTTTGTATTTTGTTTGCACACATTCAGACAAAACACTTGAAACTTGGGAGATACTTTTACTCGTAATTTGTATTTGTAATGTAATCCTTTATTCCATGTGCAGTCCGATATTCATCATAATTGTTGTCTTACAAAGGGAGGAAAATCTCTTTTAATTGCCCGGATAATGATAATTAAACAACTAGAAACGAGAAACTGGAAACAGCAAGAGAAATTCAAGATTCTAGATTTAATTTACAGAAAAACAAACATGTTTTTCATCCCGATTTCAAACCTTAGCAAAGCAGAGCAAAAATTACTTTGTTTGGTGTGTGCACATGTACATAAATGAACTCCGCGTCAAGTAGTAAATAATCCTCGTATTACACATTACACATGTACTTGAAAAGTTGAGAGCTGAAAAAGAAAGAACGAGAGAGAGAGAAGGAAAATGGAAAGTTCTGGAGAGTTTATTATTCCAAATTCTAACTTTTGTGTTGGAAGGGGATAAATATTCTCCGTTCTGGGCTCTCCGTTTTTGGTACATGTGAACCGAGTTTATTGAAGTACATGTATATTTATGTACAAGAATAATGCACAATTGTAGAACAACCTAAATTATGACACCCTCTGAAAAATCCCTGTCACAATTAGTTTTCATTAAAACTTTCCAGGCTGACACTGAGATATTGTGTGAATATGTATTCGCACAAGAGGGAAAGCAAAAGAGAAAGTAAAAGGGAAAGCAAAACGGAGAAAGCAGCAGCGACTTCATTTCACTGGTTGTAAATTTCCACAAAAATACAGCACGTTTTCCACTCTTTTGCACCGTACACTGTACACTCTACAGTGTGCACAAAGAAAAGAAATGAAATCCGGGGAAAGCAAAAAAATTCTCCGACAGTCTTAAAATTTTGTCTCCAAATCATTTTTACTCACAAATTCTCAATTCTCAGGAGACGAGGAAAAATGACACAAGTTTTTGAAACACAAGTCAACTCTTGAAAACTTGAAAAACTTGAAGAACTCAAAGAACTGTGGAAAAGGATTCAAGATACAAATATCGGATTTTATTGTGCTTTCTCCCTGTTCATAATTAATAGTTTTTATGACGTTTATGTAATTTGTAATATTTAGAAAGGCAAATATTCTCATTAGCTTCACACATCTTCCTTTGACAGCCCAAAAAGAAAGCAGAGAAACTCTTAATTTCACTTGCAAATTATCTCCACTCTCTATTGTTCCAGTTTCATTTTTCCAGTCGTAATGATTTTTGGAATTGAAACGGGTTCAAAATTGAGAGTTTTTCAGCTGTACAGAAATGAAATCCTGTTTTCTCTATTTGACGTAATTGGCAACCGTGTCGGGTACAAAGTATCAAAAATGTTAATTCTACCACATGCATAAATTCCATGCAAATGGAAGCAAATGAGACCAAGTAGGAGTAAAACAAGTAAGATATTATTATCGTGCACTCTGATATAATACAAGTCTAATTACGCCATTTAATTACAGCTGTAGAAATGTAGAAATGTAGTAAACCAGAAATTCAGAAATTCAGAATCTACAGTATAAAAAGGAATATTAATGAGAATGAGAGTGAGAAGAAGTGAAAGCATTCTGAAACTGAGAAACTGAGAACCGAAACCAAAACCAGTTTTCCGGAAATAAAGATGAAGACGTGCTTTTGTAGAATGTACTGCAATAAAATTATCATTTAAACCCTCAACACAACTTCACACAACACACAACACACAAACTCGCGATTAACGAGACCAAATCTACTTTTAATGGGCTCAAAATCTGGGGAAATTACACCAGTTTTCATCTATTTACGACTCGTGAACACGCAATTTTTTGCATCTATTTATTTCACTTGCCGAGCACTAAGCCGCGAGTTGAGTTTTTTCGTGGGTGACAAAAAACTTGGAATGGGTTTTTGTGGCTTTAGGTGACTTTCTCTCTCTTTCTCTTTCTTCCTTTGGCTCTTTCTAAGACGAAAGCAGGCAAAAAGTTCAATTCCAAGGCAAGGTTTACAAAATACAAAATACAAAACAGGGAAAGAAATGTCAATTTGTTCCATGTGAGAGGCGTTATAACTTGTAATCCATTTAATTCATATCACTTTCCCTTTCCCTTTTTCCTCGTGTTGAGCAACAAAAAATACATGCCGTTTTTTCCCTTTCTTTTTTGTGGCTGGTGGATTTGGAGGAAAACACTGTTTTCAATTTGAAGGAGAGAAGAGAGAAGCATCTCGGATTAGGTACAGTCTTCTTTCTACACTCTAGAATCTAGAATCTAGAATCTAGAATCTAGACCAGCATCATTTTTTCACACCGTCTTCAATCCAAAATCTACTGTGACAGAACACGGACCTAACGAGAGACAAGAAACGAAGGACGAAATCGGTCATGCACATGAAAATTCTGCATACTCGTACAATTTTTCATTTTGTCAACCAGTAATCACTCAATTTCAGCCTGTTTTTTTTTTCATGGTCCAACATCTCCAACTCCAAACTACAAACTCCGATCTCACGTAAACTTGTATATTGTATACAATTCCAGTTCCAGTTCCAGTGCAGAATTTTTATATTACGCGCTCTCGGTTTATACTGTATAGTGTGTAAAAATAAAGAGAAAGTGATATAGGGCTGTATAATAAAATATTTTATGTGAAACAACGAGTCATTTCATTTTGGCTCCATCATAACTTTTACATCTCCTGTCTTGTGTCTTGTGTCTCCTGCCTTGTGTTTCTCATATGTGGACTCGTAAAGATCATTCCATATCCAGTTTCTCATAACTATTTATTGCTCTTGGTCTCCTTCATGACAAATCATGAACGTTGAACATTGAACAGGGAGCATTTTCCATATAAATATATGACTTTTTATATAATAATAATAATAACGATATCTTGTCCTGATACATAAGATATTTGGGGAGAAAGTGCAATCCAATCTAATCCAAAATCCAATCCAAATCCAATGGAAATCCAAATAAGAAATGCCAGAGTTATAATTTGTTCTCAGAACTAAAACATAACAGCGGTCATAAAGATAAAGACAAAGATGCAGATGCAGAAATAAAGACAGAGGAAAGGAAACAACACCATGAATTTTAGTTGGATGAATCCTTATTCCTTCTCAAAAGAGACAAAAAAAGAAAGAGGCGGATAAAATATAAAATATGAATGTGGATGTGGATGTGAAGCGGGAGAAAGGAAAAGATATTATGTCTTTGCTTTCACTTGCATTCACACACTTTCTCTCGCTTTATTCTTTTCTCTCTCTCTCTCTCTCTCTCTCGTTATCCTTTATTCTTTATGCATCATGGAGAAGGAAGAAGGAAGTCCCAGAAAAAACGGAAAAGAGTGAACAAAGAGGAGAAAATTAGATGAGTGGAACACATGCAAAAGACAGCAGGAAAAATCCATATTTGTTTGTGTACTTTTCTCAAAATAGATGCACGATGCATTGAATACATTATGTATTATATATTATATATTATATATTATTATGTATTTTGTACTACATGAAATGCAATTCGAAGCCTTAGAATTCTCACATCTTTTATATTATTGCGCATTCACAATCAGTCATTTGATGGAAACTCCAAGTTGCATCCTTCATTCGAGATCCTGGATCTCGAATGAAGATGTCTCAGTAAAGAAAGAAAACCTTTTTCTCGTTTCTCGTTATTCTCGTGACGATGACAATGACAATGACGTTGAGGATGAAATTTACCACTAGTATCACAAAAGCCATGAGCCATGGCTTGAGTTTGGTTGGTTTGGAGGAGCCCGTGCAGAAACCCGTCAAAAGTGAAAGCAAACGTCTTGTTCACAATAATAATTTTCCTACGAATCTGTATTGATATTCTATGGGTGCCGTATTTAGCGTGAGCTTGAGTGGAGCTTGTCATATTCAAATATATCAAATGCATGTACAGAGTACACACAAGTGGGTTTTTAGCAAGGCTGACGTGTTATTTGTGCTATTTGCACACAATGTCCTAGGAAATGTAATATAATATCCATGGTACTTGAGTTCAGGATGACGTCTTTTGTCAAAACTCAAGACTCAAAACGATGTCTAGTGTGTAGTGTCTGGAATGACAGCAGGTAGAACTCGGAGGAGAATAAAAGGGAAAGTAGCAGGTGGATGACATTCCATACAAAAGAAATCTGTTTTCTTTTCTTTTCTCACACCATTGATTCAGCCATGGAAATTGTCTCTGCTCACCTCTTCCACTCATGTTCCCGCACACAAAGAGAAAGAGAAAGAAACAACTGGATTGTTCTTGTGTACAGAACATTTTGAGGAAAAGAGAAAGTCGGAGAAAGTGGAGAAAGCGAGAAAGTAGAAAAAGAGAAAGTCTACTTTCTCCATGTCTATGATTTTATGAAGGAGAAAGCAAGATTTTCATTTGCTTTCTCCACTTTCTCCATTTTCTCTATTTTCTTTCCTTCATTTATGATCCTCTCAAGGCTCATCGCATCTCATCTTTCGACTCTCGATTCCCTTGTCTCGATTCTAGATTCTCGATCCTCGATTTTCTGTAATAAATAAATCCTGGTAATTTTATCGTGTACAGATCCCATATCCAAAGATTTTGCAATAATAAATCCTAGAATCCTAGAATCCTAGTTCATAATACATAATACGTAATACGTATTTCATATTTGGAATGGTATGGCTTGGTGTGCTTCCGTCTCATATCGTTGGGGTTGTCATAGCACTGAATTGAATTGCATGTCTCCAAGGAGAAGAAACATTGCTTCGTGATAAAATATTGAACTGCTTGCACAATGTACACTACATTCATATTGTGCATCGGAACCTTTATCCATTTTTACTTTCTCCACTTTCTCCTTTTTACATGCAGACATCATTTCCGTTCACTCCTTTCTCCTTGTGCTGATAACACATGAGCCGAATGGAATCGATACTCGTATTTATTTATTTATGCATTTACTTCCGTGTTTAGATTTGCCGAGCCACGGGATTATAAATTTTATACCCGATCCAACCCAGCCCAAGTTTTTAGTGTGTTGTGTATCATATATTTACGTAATATCATTTTTCAAAATCTCACGATTTCTTTGCTTCTCGGCCTCTTGGCGGTAACCGAGGGAACGAAAAATGAAGGGATTGGACTGAATTCACATTTATCTGAATATGGAAATTGACAGTAGTTTTGAATGGTAATAACAAATAAGGAGACTGATAATTATTATCATGAAAGGATGTAACTCAAAAAAGGAGAAGACGGAATATTATCAGTATTTCTCGGTAATCCTCAATCCATCATCTAGAATCTAGAATCTACAATCTAGAATTCGGATGCTCTTGGCATTATCATGTAAAAAACTAGTACTTTATTATTTATTATGCATAAAACCAGAACCAGAAACGAGCATGTGCTTTCTCCATTTATGAACCGCATAAAAACATGGATTCTAGATTCTGGATTCTGAATTATTTATTAAGGTTCGAGGGATCCATCAAAAAATGAAGATGTGTCTTATCTTTAATGAGCTTTTTGACGACCACCATAACCATAACCATGACGATGGCGATTCAACATAATCTCTGATTGACAACAGCCTCAAAAAGGAAACATCCCACGTCCTTGTGTAACCGTAAACGAACCGGCTGCCAAGTCCCACACAAAACTTATGTAAAAGTGAAAGCAAAGCTGCATAATCAGTTGGGAATGATGAATGATGAATGATGAATGATGAATGATGAATGATGAATGATAAACACACGTCAAAACATTTTGTGTCTCATTTGACTTTGGCTTTGGCTTTGCCTCCAAGCGACATGAACAAATTCAGGATGATTCTGAAAACTGACTGAGGATCAAAGTTTTTATAGACTCGAGTCTCGAGTCTCGACTATCAAGTCTCACGTTTTGTTATCTGTTTTCCGTAATATTTTTCCCTTTTCTCTCTTTTGAATCAAAAGCTCAGCTCCGCTTGACATTTACGACTAAAAATGAAAGTCGGAGAGGATTTTCACTAGCATCTTCATCCTCAATACCAATAACCAATAACAATAACAAGACAAATATCAGCTTTCACTATTCCCTTTACATTATTCACAGAGGAAGCGGAAGTTTTATGCAGGCACAAATTTTATCACATATCAAATTGCTTGCTTGAGGACAAATATTAAATTTGTAAACAGAAATGATAAGCAGAATTAAAAGTTTTGTTGATTGTTGGTATGAAATATGAGCATCATATTTCATATTTTTAATACAGATAAAATATAAACATTACAACGTTGAAAATTTACCGCTTTAACGCTGAATGTTGAAAGTAAAAAGAATTACGAGGGCCCGCCCAATTTGTAATTTAACATTTTGTGAATGGATAATGGAGAATTCCCATATTCACATACTCTCATATTTTTGAATTGTACTATGTACTAGCGACTGGTTGCATTATGGCATTATTTTGTTCTGTGACAAATAGCATCCGAATTCGGAATTCCAAAGTCCAAAGTCATGCAAATAAATGGGAAGAGGAGCAAAAATTGAAAGAGAAAAGAAGGGAAATGTCTCTTGACTTTTATTCTTATTGTGTCTGTTGTTGGCTGTTGACTGTTGAATGTTGAATATCTGCTTTCTTTCTTTCGTATGTTCTTTGACTTTCTCCTCTCTCTGCTTTCACTATCTGTCTTTTATGGTGTGCTCTCGTTTTATTGTAGTATTTTATACAAGAATGCACAGGGCACAGAGCACAACACAAAACTTAGGGAGTAGACAAGATTCAAGATTCAAGAGTCAAGAGACAAGAGACTATTTTACAGCCGAACCCTTTTTTTTCCACTCTTCAAGATTCAAGATTCAAGATAAAATATGAAATAATATGAAATAATATGAAATAATGTAATGGAAAATGGAGCGTACATGTAGAAAACACTCTCGTTGTCATGGGGAGGAATTTCTGCTCAAACAAATATGTATCATGTTCACTGCTTAGAGTTCCCTGTTTAGTGTTTAGAGTGAGTGCATACAAATAATCCAGACCAAACCAAACCAAACGGACGCAACGGCAAAGGACGATGACAGGAATAATATTATTACATGAGTTGTGCATGCTCGCGGAATGCTTATTTATAGTAAAATTAACTACGTGCTGTCTTCTCCTCAAAATCTTCAAGTCTCCAAGTCTGGAAATTCAAGATTCAAGATTCAAGAGGAGCAAATGCATAAGAAAGAATGAAAATCTTTCAAACCGGCTCCGTTCAATATTGTTTTTTCGTATACACGCGGCATAAAAATGTAGGCAAAGAGAAAAAACGAGTATTTATTCCCGTAATATTTTTGTCTAGTTCTAGTTTAAGTTCCAGTCCAAATTCGTACTCGTATTGTTTGTTTAAGGAGAATCTGAAAGGAGAAAAACTAGCAAAGTAGAAAAATTGGGGTAAAATAAATATGACGTACCTCGCATGTAGATGTACGCGGTGCCTTTCATGTTGGGTTGGCTGAGGACGATGAGATTGAGGACGTTGCCGACGATTCCGAGAGCACAGACGGTGGGCAGAAGGACGCCGTAAGTGTAGAATTTGACTCCTTCCACGTCCAGATCATAATCTCGTCGGTTGCTCCGGTTGTGGAGTGGACAGAACGGCAATGGCAAGGGCAACGTCTCTCCATTTCCATCTCCATTCAGATCCAGATCCAGATGGGTCAAACCACTCTCATTCTCATACAGGACGCCGGAGGAGGACGAAGAGGATATCACAAAACTCCAACTTGGACTCGCCTCCGAGGAAAATAAACCAAGTTCTGGACTGTCGTTTCCTTGGTATTCCTGTTGATGTTGCTGTTGGCTCTGTATCTCTAGTTGTTGTTGTGCTAAGATTACGGGCAAAAGTGTGGCGACCGCCACGACATTGCCCATTATTTTTTTTGATGGTTACTTAAATATTCTCCGCCGTCTTCCGTCGTATCTTCAAAAAAAGGTTATGCAAATCTTCTTTTTTGCTTCTCTATGTACAAAATGGAATTTACTCGGATGGAGCTTTGAGCTTTGAGTTTTGATTCATCTACAAAAACATCAACATTGCAAATCACAATCGGATGCGACTGTCTTGTCTTGTTCCGCAGCTCCCGCATCAATCGGAATCTGTAACAGAAAATATTCAAACTTCAAAATTCAAAACAAGATATTAATTCAATCTCTTTCCCGCCTTTCCCTAAATTACTTGTTTAGCATCACGGTTTACATGCTAATGACAGAGAAAAATAATCTAATCTTATTCTTCAGCGTTCAATCCATAACAATCACAGATTTCTACTCTGAATAACAAGGGTAATCTACAAGATACAAGAGTAGGTCAAGAAAAGGAGAAAAATCTCATTTAAGCTCTGCCTTTTTACTCTGAGTCGGCAGTCGACAGTCGACCGTCGTTAGTCGTAAGTCGTTAGTTGTTAGTTGTTACGCCTAAAAGTTTGCCGTTTGCTGTTTTGAGATTAGAGTTGGAGAAAGTGAAAGAAAGAGATTACGTCTAATTTCCTGAGATAAAAAGGAGAAGGGGAAAGTGGAGCTGTTGTGTTTTTTGCATAGAGAATCTAGAACGTTCAGTGTTGAGCATTTGTTTTGTTAATGTTTCGCCGACTTATCCACAGTTTCATCCGTATCCTTAGCGTTATTCTTATCCTTATCATTTGTAGTTTGTAGTTTGTAGTAAATAGGAAAGGACAATGATGATTACAAGGATGATGATGGTAATAATAATAATATTCCTGTTTTTTCCTTGTTCGTCAAGCAAAGAACAAGGCAACAATGCACTGTGTTTTCAAAGAAAACAGCAAACATTCCCCCTTCTCCAGCATTCAGAAAAATAGGCAAAGGGAAAGAAGGGTTATGGATAAAAAAACTAAAACCTTTTTGTAGTGACATAACGCACAAAGTACTGTGTACAGTTTACAGTGCACAATGTAAAATGTACAGTGCCTTAAAAGACTTTTTCTTATGTATAAAAATCTCAGCATTTCCGCTTCTCTCAAAAAGGGTCTGTAAATTTTGTATAGATTCAAGTTGAGCTAAAGTATATCGTATATGTTTTGGTATGTAGAATGTTGGATGTTGGAGAATAAGCGATAAATCCTCGCGAGTTTCATTTATCAAAAAGACGGGATAAGTACAAGTTGAAAGGAAATCCTCAATGCTCAATGCTCAATTCAATGTTCATTCTCATCAGTCGACTGAGCTGAGCTGAGCTGAACTCAACCCAAACTAACTGGAGCAATCGAAGGCGGAGAGTCAGGATAAATTCCGTCTAAATTCTATTTGATAAAGCACTGCATGAATAATATTGAAGAATATTGAAAAGAGAAAGACAAGTCAAAGACAGAGAAAGTGAACGTGGAAGCAAAGGCGAGTGAGATATCAGGAGAAAATCCAAAATCCAAAGTGAAGAAGAGTTCTATTGAATGGAATCTAATGTTGCGGAAAGTTAGATAGGCTGCTGCAATACATCATTTTTTTATGTGTGTGGGAAATCGGAGAAGATGGGAGATATCATCTCATGTGCAATTTAGATACGGTGTGCTCTGCTGTGGCGTGTTGTGTGGCATGTGCTTTGGTTACAAAATGAAATTCCATTATTCACTCTCAAATGCCTTCCAGTT
Organism: Sminthurinus aureus; assembly: GCA_034698265.1. Taxonomy (NCBI): domain Eukaryota; kingdom Metazoa; phylum Arthropoda; class Collembola; order Symphypleona; family Katiannidae; genus Sminthurinus; species Sminthurinus aureus. The sequence goes on along the minus strand of JAQGBH010001453.1, from coordinate 8,867 downwards.
TAGACTCTAGACTCTAGACTCTAGAATTTAGACTTTAGACTTTAGAATCCACACTCGAAATTACCTTCTTGCTCCTGCTTTCACCCTGCAGTCTACACTCTACACTTTTGAAATTTATACCCAGTTTGATGTGTCACGAATCCTTGGGATTTGAAATGTGGAATTGGGAATCCCATACGTTTTCTGCTTTATTCTTTACGCTTTACGCTTTATGACAAAATCCTGATTATTATTATTATTTTATTATGACTCTGCGGCTAGAGATAATGGTAATGATAATGACCAATCCATAATATTCCACCGTAAACCGGAATACTGAACTGAGCTGTGAATTTTGTACAGGGGAAAAAGCTATTAGGACAACGGTAATAAATCCATTATTACCCATTCCCACCTTTTCGAGGCTCTAAATGCGAGACTCAAGTCTACACAACTACCGTGGATTAATTGTTGTACACAAGATAGATTTGAGTGTTGAGTATTCAGTATGAGCGTTGTAAACGGGCTTCTGGTTTCTGGCAGACACGCTCAGTTTCTTATTCTTATCGTGTGTCGTGTACTACTCTGATCCTCGTTTCCTCACCCGGTGCAGGCACAAGGCAGAGGCAAATTACAGTCACGAGAAACTTGGAGAGTTGCCCAGTGCAAAATGGCATATGTTGTTGTGTTGTGTATTACACCTCCGATTTACCATTTAATCCTGAAGAATGAAGAAGTGGGAAGTGGAGTTGGAGTTGGAGTTGGACAAGTAAAAGTCCGTGTGATATCCCTCACAAATTTATTAAGAGCTACTCATTCCTAAAATGAATAGGGAATCAATGTACTTTTATGGCCAAATTCATGTACATCCGAGTTTTACTACTACTATTATTATTATTATTATTATTATTATGGATTTTGGAATATGGAGACTCTGGGCTCTTAATTACCATTGATAAATATGGTCTAGTATTTTGTACATGAAATACACGAAATACAAAAGGAATAGGGTCGATTGAAAGAACCCCATCATTATTGTTATTATGGTTATTACTCTTGTTGTTTCGTTTTCTTCTTTGTCCAAAGCTCCAAAGTTCGGAAGTTCGAAAGGTTCCATGCACATTTGAGTTTGATATGCACCGTATATAGTGAATCTAGAATCTAGAATCTAGAATCTAGAATTTACACTCTCTCCAAACTTGACATATAAATTCTTAGGAATTTCCGGCCTCCGGCTTCTGCAGCTTGTATTTTGTAGTTTAGTTTGTACTGCAGCTGATAAGGATTAAAACTACAACTAGAACCCAATTCTACAGTCTAGATTCTAGGTGCTACTCCTTATTGCTGTTCTTATTCTTGTTGTTTTTGTTGTACTTTATTTTATTATAGCATATTCCCCTCAACTTTACTACCATTTGTTATTGAAGGTGATACGAAAGTGAAAGCATTATATGAGCCCGCTGTAAAACTTTGCCCATTCCCACTACTCCGGCTCAAGTTACAACTCTCGGTTCAAATTTCGGATTACGAAAGTGAAAATACAGTAGGTGTGTATTGTGTACTCGTGTATTCGTGTAGGCGCACCGTTGACCGTGCGTGAATCGTGAATGGTGAATGATGAAATTTATTGAAAAGAAAAAACAGTTTCTATTTTCCTTGATATTTTTCTGCATTCTCTCAATTCATTCTACCCGCCATGCGAATTTACACGCAAAAAATCTCGAGTCTCGAGTCTCGAGTAAAAAGCGCTGGGTTTACTTTAGTTTTAGATGGAGGAGGAATTAGTGCGTAAAATTTGAATGCGTGATCCATGTGATGCGGAATATGCTTCTCAATTAGACCAAAGCCGGCAGCCGACAACAGACAGAAGATATAATACAGAATAGGGACAAAGCAACTCGATGAAAACAAACCTCCCTGCTCAAAGTACCCAGAACATGAAAAAAGAGAGAAAAGTGATGGTGGAAAAACTTGAAAAGTTGAAAGTTTGTGTTTCTATCTATCTACTGTCTATCTGTCAGTACTCTCAACAGGAGACGTGGAAAACTGGAAAACTGGAGAACTGGAGAAGATGGTGAAAGTTTTGGAGAAAGTTGGAGCAAGTACATACAGTTGAGTTGTAGGTGAAAAAGGGGAGAAAGTAAACATAAAAGTATTATTATTGCAAATATTATCTCGAGTCTCGAATCTCAAGTCTCAGTTGAAAACTTTGTGTACCTACAATTTTCTCTCCTCTTCTCCATCTCAATTTATCATATCAACTTATTGTTTCAGGTTGAATACATATTTAAATGTAGGTTTTGTTGGTTGTTTATGCATCTGCTTGAGACTGGAGACTCGAGACTCGAGACTCGAAGCTTGAGGTTGTGACTTGTCAAGACAGAGCTTTAGACATGAAATAAATGCATTTAAACCTTTTACACTAATTTATTCATGAGTAGATCAAACTCCATTTATTCCGCATTCCGCACTTGAAGCAGACAGCAAAATCCGGATCCACATCCACAGAAAAGTCATTTTCAATACAGGAATCCGTATCCGTATATTCTTATTTTAACATGTTCAATGTTCAATTTACAAAGCCTCCGTCACAACTCACAACTCAAAACCCAGAACCTTTTCCCTTTTCAGAGAATCTATAGACATACAGAAATGACACACATGCAGAATGGAGAATGGAGATTGAGCTCATTTTGGCTGCTCCCTTTCGGAGAAATAAATAATAAATGCTACTCAGAGAGACAGTCCGTAATTTATCATCCAACTCCAACATCCAACATCCAGCTCGTCATGCCGTATCATATCACATCCCATTACACTCCACACACAACCGCAAAACACCACAACAAAACAGCACAAGAACCTCTAGACTCTAGACTCGAGACTCGAGATGAACGGGAATGACACACAAAAGATCCAGGGCGATTCAGATGTGTCCTGAATTGAAGGGAATAAAGTCAGCTCTTTCCCTCTTCTCTGTAGAGTACACAACACGCCACACAATCGAGAATGGAGAATGGAGAACGGAGAATGTAATGCAATATAATACAGTTATTAGAATTTCACCCGGGCAATAATTCCATGTTGATCTTCTCCATCTGTTCGCTTTCTCCGTCTTTCTCCGTCTCTCTGTTTGTGTCTGTCTCTGTCTGCGGGGAAATAAATGAGGCTTGTAAACACATCCACAGAATGAAAATGAGTACAAAGAATCATCACGGAGAATGGAGAATGATATAGACCCTTAGATATAGGTATATGTGTCTAGTGTCTAGTGGCTATATCCATGTCAAAGTAGTGAGAATGTGCGAGTTTTATGGTCTTTTACCTGGACCTGGAGCTGGAATTTCAGGTCGTCAAAACACAAAGACTGGCACAAGACTCGAGACAGCAATTTTCATTTCCCGTCAAATGGAGTCACATTCACACATCAAAATGACAGTCAAATGCCACACAACTCACAACTCACAAGACAACACTTTCTACCTCTTTTTGCCGCTTCCGCATTGGCATTGGCATTTAATATACATTCATTTTAGCACCAAAGTTACATAAAACATCCAACATCCAACATGAAAATGATTATGCTAAAATATCAATTTCCACCGTGTGCTTTAACAAGTTTTAATACTCTGTAGTATGGATTCATGATTCATGGCTTCAAAGTATGTAATATGTAATACATAATACATAATATATTGTAGGTGTTGTCCTCAAAGGAAAAAAGGTAAAAACAATCCTCCGCCACTTTCATCACCCTGATTTTCTCCATTAGTTTACATTAGCATGTTTACTGTGTACTCGCCGGTATCGTAGGTCGTAAATTCATGTACATGCAAAAACATGAAGCGAGGGTAAAATATGTGCTGCATGTTTTATGGATCCGGATTGACAAATTGACAAAGGTAATGATGATCAAGAGTCGTATCAAAATTCTGAGAAGAATTCAAAATCCAGAATCCACAACTAGAATCTAGAATCTGGATCTAGATCTGTGAGCTGCAGGTTGTAAATGTAAACGTAAAATTCCAGTGAAACCCACGCTAAAAATTCCCTTGACATGATTATATTTCCCATGTATTCTAATTTTTCCTACTCTTTTATGTCTGTTGTCTGTTTTCTGCTGTTGTTGTTGTTGTTTGTACTTTTATTTGTCTACTGATAAATATTCGTAAAGGGACGAGATAAAATCCCATATTTCTGTTTTCTGTTTTTCCCTTTCCATCTTTTCCTTTATGCACGTCTGTTTGGAGTTTAGAATTTTGAGTTGTGAGCAAGATGAAAGATTTCCATCATTTTCATACATGCATTTTGCATTGGGCATTGAGCATTGATCTGACACGCCGTTCCATGTTTTTCTGTTCTGGTTCTGGTTCTGACGGAGTCAAGCAGAGTTTCTCTAGACTCTAGAGGATTCTCCATTCTCCATTCTCCAGTCTAGAATTCAGCATCAGCATCAGTTTCAGAGCTGAACTGAGGCGCAACAAGAAACAAGTTGAAGCCTGCTCCAAATTTGAACTATCTGAGTGTAAAAAGAAGAGGACATGATACAAACAAAAACAAACAAACAGGAAAGAAGAGAGACGAGAAAAGAGTAAACAATATGCAAGATGCAGGATCCGTATCGGATAGGTAAAAAACAGGGGAATTTTATTAGATTACATTTTCCTCTGTGTAGCTTCTATTTGGTGTTTACAGTTTCAAGTCTGGGGAATGGAGAATGAACTTTGATGTGTAGAACGGAGAACGGAGAAAGGAGATGAAAGGATGTAACAAAATAGCAAAGTCCGTTTTTGGCTTCCATAAAAAGTTTTGTTTTTCCGACATGACTCATTTCCTCTTTTCTCTCCCCTCCCTTCTCCCTTCTCTTTCATCTTTCGCCTCGTATGAGAAAAGATAATAAATACAGTAGATCAAGTCTGGTGGAGGAACAAAAGCGGAAAAGTTCATTTCCCTCCAATTACCAATTGTGTACAGAGTATAGAGTATAGATCCAAAGATGACTTGATCTTCTTGATATTCTTGATATTCTCTTTTCTCTTTTCCCTTTTCCCTTTTCCGTTTTCTGCTCACAGGACAAGACAAAAGATAAATCGGACTTGAAACTTGGAGGAAAAACTCTTCCTTTTTCCATCCTTCTTCTCTCAATAATTTGCTCTATTTTACTGTATTTTGGAGCTTAAAAAGTCATTTACTAATGTTTGATATTCCTTTCATTTAATTGTTCATCTGGAATTTGGAATTGGGAATATTATCCCAATTAAAAGGAAAAGGAAACGAGACTTTTGTCTAGGTTCTAGATTCTAGATTCTAGATTCTAGTTTTTATAGGATTTTCACATTTGATTGATGATTTCTTCCGTCTTTTTCACTCGAGACTCGAGACTCAAGACTAATGAATAATGAATTTTGAGTAATGAGCAACTTTTTAAGCAGCGTTTTGTTTAAAATACTAAAATGACTTTTTAGCTGGAGGCTGGAGTAAAAAGGGAAATGCTCTTCATTTTAGAATTTCAAATATTAGCTCAGGCTTCAACTTTTGACTCTAGACTTTTTGCTTTCCAGTTTTGAGTTGTTGAGAGAAAAGAGACAAAAAGTTTGGACGGGAGCCAAGTTAAATGACAATAAGAGTAAACATCATCAATTAATTTGAGCATGAGCTAAAATTTAGAGTGTAAAATCAAGTCAAATGTATCATTTCTCTGACAATTTACTGAATGGGAGGCGAGAGTCGAGAGCAGAGGCGTCATAGCAACCATTAATCCACTGTTTGCTCTTCATTCTTCATGCATCTTTAAAATTCGCAGTTCTAAATGGTTCATGTCCATTTATTTTAACAGCACATGTAAAAGCACAGCTACAAACAGAACAGAAAACATGTCGAGTCTCGATTCTAGAGTCTCGAGTCTCGAGCCTCTTGTTTTATTCATTATTCATATCAAGTATATTTTATCTTTTTTGTTCTCTGTTTTGTCTTGTGCAGAAAAAAAAGCTTTGGTTTTTCAACTGTCTCCTTGAGCTCAAGACTCGAGACTTGAGACTTTGGGCTCTGTGTTGTGTTGTGTTGTGTTGGATTTGAAAAGGAGGAAAGAGGAAGTGGAGGAATTAGTCAGGCTGGATGATTAATTGAAATTTTCCCGGTCTTAGACTTTGTTTACCACTCCACTGCCTCCCTCATAAATTCCTCCTCATTCCCCATTTGTCAACTCAACTAACTCATCTTCTTTATTCTTGAAAATCTAGAGTAGAAATTCATCCATTTCCAAAAAGGCTAAAAGCTAAAATTATTCAGAGTTCAGAAAAGGAGAACAAGTAAATTTATCAGTTGATTCGGATTTTCTAAAAAGTTGCCTTATAAAAGTTGAGAGTGGTTCAACTTTATTCAGCTTCAGTTGTGCCCAGTCATGTAGAATGTAGAATGTAGAATGTGCATAACTAAGTACAATAAATATAATTACGCGCGGCCTCATTTTCATTAGCAAAGTATTGTGTCCGATTCTCAATTCCACAATCCACAAAGTCGTTTCGTGAGTGTTCGTTGTGCTTGTTACGGGAAAGAGATTGGTGAAAGTGGGAAATGGAGGTCGATACTGGATTCTCGATACAAAATGTAGATGCATATTTCTATTGATTTATCCCGTCCACTTTCATTTTCTGGGTTCGTGTACTCTATTTTCTGTTTTCTATTTTCCAGTCGCCTTCTTGATGTGCTTGGTGTGCTTTGTGTTCTTTGTGAGTCTCAATTGGATTGAATCGGAATGATGCGGGCGGGACTGAGCGACATAAAATTGAAAGCTCCTCTTTCATCTGATCAGAGAGCTCAAAGGGTCAAAAACTCAAAAAGTCCAAGTCTGACTTGACTTGAAAGTCAAGAGTCAAGAAGCAGAGAGACACCAACAAAATACCAAATACCAAATCAACCTTCACTTTTGACTTTTGACTTTTGTTATCTCCTTTCCTTCGCTGTCCAAGTTCCAACGTCCAGTGTTCATATTTCCACATTTCCATATTTTGTTTCCTTTGTTTTTCCTTTGTTTTCTTCCATGTTTATAAAATGTCTTTCTGAGTACTTTTTGAGTACTTGATATGTAAATTGTAGATCGTCAATGGAGTAGAAAAAAGACAAAAAGCCCCCGCATTTCAATTTCACTTTCACTTTCTTTTCCTACTTTTGTACTTGTCTCATCTTTGAATTGGAAATATGGAAATATGGAAATTAAAGTGAAAGGAAATCACGTCTCCGTAAAATCCAATACTGTCTTGTGTTTTGTGCTACAAACCACAATTTAAGCAGAAAATATTGAGTAATCTGTATTTTTGTGAATGAATGACGCATCTTGAATCCTGAATATGAAAACTAGAGCTAAATTATATTTTCATTTTGACTCGGGAATCAAATCAAAACAGATAAAAAATGGAAAATCTGGAATCTGGAGGTTAGAATTGGAAATTGGAAATTTGAAACTGGAGACCTCAATTAGATTTTGTTTTTCTCAAAACCACTCCAAATTTTTCCTCCCACACTCAAATCTCAAAATTCAAAATCCAAAATTCAAAGTAGAAAATAAAAAACAAGAAAATATTATGATATTTGATCTGCACCTGAACAAAAAACAAATTCATATTCGTGTTTTTTCTTCCATGAACTGAAATTAATTGAGCAAAGTTCATCTCGCTGGCTAATAAATTGCCAGTGGACTTTTATTACGTACATTGTTCATTGCGTTGGATATTTAATCCTCAAGTGAAATGAAGCATTTCACTCGGTGTTTTGAGTTTTTGAGTGGGTGTGATTACACGTGGAGATATTGGTGCAATTACACTTTTTCGCACCCCATTTCCCATCAATTCAACTCAACTCAACTCAATTCAGTTCAAACAAACTGCAGGAGCGAGAGAAAATGTTGTTTGTACAGTACACAATGGACACAATAGAAAAGATGTGCATGGTTGAAAACTGTGCAGATTGAAGACTGAAGATTGGGAAGGAGCGATCAGCATGTTGAATGTTGAATGCTGAATGTTAAAGACAGGGATTATTTTAAGAATCTCACAGTCTTCATTCCACTTTGCTCTTTGTACTTGAATTCTCTAGTTTTTTCTAGCGAGTAAACGAGGAAATGGGAAATGGAAAAGTTGGAATTTGGAATACCTACGCAAGATTTTTCAACTATTTTCAACTATTCACGTATCGCGTATCTGTGTATTGCGCCAGAGATTCGCTGATTGAGAATGAGATCTCAATAGCGTTAGCGTAACAAGTGCAGCAGAAGGAGATGAGAGCGAACAAAAGACACAAAATCCCATTTCCCATTTGCATCTTTAGTCTTGTGTCTAGAATCTAGAGCTACTCTAAATGTTAAAACTCATCAATGAGAGTTGGAAGTTGGAGGAAAAGAACAAGACTCTCGGAATCTGGAATTTGGAACTAGTGGAAATTTCATTGAATTTACGGTGACGGAAATTGAAGCTAAGAGCACATGCATTTCTCTCTCTTCTCTCTTGTCTTTTGTCTTTTGTCTTCCGCTTCCCTTTGCTCTCCACCTTTCCCGTCAAAAGACACTGGTCTACCTCTGCTTTCTGCTTTTCTACACTCCTCAATCTTTAACCTCCATTGCACCAACTTTTAAATTCTGTTAAATGTTTACAATTTCCTATTTAAAACTCATTCAAAAGGATCCGAGGAATAATTTGAAGGTTTAATTTCATTTTTAACCAGGGACAAAATTCAAAGAATCAAACTAGAATTACTTTGACAATTTTTGTACTTTGTAGCGAAGCTCACTTTTACTATACTCACTTTTGTTATGTTTTTATCAAGGAGTAAAAGAAATCTTTCAATTATTGCCAATAATGCCATCATAAATTCAATATTTTCTATCACAATATGTA
>JAQGBH010001452.1:0-32483 GCA_034698265.1 Sminthurinus aureus | reverse complement strand
CGAAGACCGATAGCCTTGTCGTATTTCTCGTCTCGGAACCCGAGCAACAATCGAACCCCGAAATTATCTGCTCTAATAATATTACATGGTGCGTATATATGTTCTTCATCTTCGGCGACGACAACAAATGATGATGATGTTAAAATCAACAGATACAAAAAACATATCAAGTTCACTGACGCGAAAATAGTAAATAGTAAATAATCATATAGTAAATCGTAATAATATATTGTAATAGAAGCAATTAAGATTAAAATTGAAATAAAAAATAAATAAAAGAATAACTTTATAAAAAGCTAAGCATACTGTTATTTGTGATTCAATATTCAATAATAATCATTTGACCCTTTTAGATTTTTATTGACCATTATGTTATAGTTTAAAATGTAAAAATAATTTGCCAACAATAATGATCATTATTATTGATCACGCTTAAGTATGAGAAATTAAGACACTATAATATATTGTGCAGGAACTTAAATTATTGCACGAATGACAAGATATGTTAAATGCATTACTGATAAAAGAACTCTTATTATATATTATTATTATGACAAGGTAAAGAAAACTTGAGAGCAGGAGCAAAGAAGGTCCATTATAGATGAAATATTGGGTGTAAATTATTCTAATCACGACATATGTACATATAGAAATGATAAGACAGGTGACATCAAATTCTTTTTTTTCTACCTCACTTATACTAAAAAGAGTTTTAATATTCTTCTTCTTCGTTTTTTACTATTACTATTCTGCCCTTTTCGTCAATTATAAAAGTCCATTCATCAACTACAACGACACAATAGGTGAATGCATATATAGGGTTGAGTATAGTGATGACTGAGAATACATGTTACCACGTTAATTACTCTACGTCAACTAAAATCTACATGTCGACTGTCGACCTACATGCTGAAATCTGAAATGGTAGTTGAAATAATTCTTCTTTGTCACTTCCTTTAGTTTAAATGACAGTCTTTATCTTTGCACTGCACCCTAAAATTTAAACTTATAGCTGTGACTCGTGAGTCTGGATTCTGGATATACATGTATGATGTATGTTCACTGTTCACATTTCATATGCATAGACCACATCAAATTAAGATGACGTCGTAGAAAACTATTGATATTGATATTTGCAGTAAAAGCCTCCGCAATCGTTACTATAGACTATGCCCCTCGATAATAATAATATTAAGAATAGCATTTTGTATTCTAAATTCTAATATATGTATAGATCCAAAAGTTCTGCAATGCACCAGAAAACACATGAAAGTGCCTAATAACTAATATCACAGTTCCAGAACAAAAGAGTGAATGAAATCTATACCCAATTCAGAATTCGGAAACAAATCTCAAAGAATTAAATTACTATTAATAGTTAATCATTAATACTTAAAACCGATTCTAAGAATTACAGTGTTGAAGCCCTGTTTGAAAACCAAGAGAGAGAGAGAGATTGTGTTTGATGAGTAAAGTAAAAATTTGAATAGTTATGAGCTATAATAAAAGTTCACATTCCGGTGTCATTTTACTTCTTTGCTATCAAAGGAAGCGACATCAGCCCGTTGGAAGGTGCATAAAGCATATATACTATAATATTATAGAAAGTTTCGGGAAATGAAGGAAAATCAAAAGGGATTTTTTTACGATCGCAAGGTTTTCATTCTTTTTATACTATATATATTATATATAGGCCCACAATTCACACTTCACACCTACACAATCCTCAAACAAGACACAAGACACAAGGTAAAACGAGAACTGAGAACCTTCATAATTCCATTGACAAACTTATCAACACAATATTTTTGAATACATTCTTACAATTGTTCGTATAGTTGATAGATATACCTGCTGAATACTGAAGAAAGAAGTATGCACAATGCACAATGTACATACAACATAAACGCAGTACTCTTACAAATTTGACATATCTGAATCAAAACAGAAGAGAACACTTGAAGCCTACTAATCTTAACCAAAAAACTACTTGAGCTGCAGCTAGGACAAATTGTCAGAAAGTCAGGGACTGATGTAGTATACAGCCTCAATCCTAAACTGAATAGCATTTGAGCCTGTGTAAATCCTTATTCTGTCCATTTCTTTCTCGTCTTGTGCTACAATTTACAATGTACAATAATATATACAAATAAGTACATAATACATTTTTTCTTGTGCAGTATTATATTTTATGTTATTATGGTACGCACAATGCATTCCAGATTCTGGATTTTGGGCAATACAACCTTATTATCGATGGATCATAAAATATTATACTTGCATGATGCGTTTTGTATGTACTTGTAATATAGGAGTCATTTATGCACTAATATTGATAAAGGTCAATACTATAAACCAGACAATACATCTTGTCAGGATTATGTGCATAGGTATTGGTTATTTGAAGTTTGAAGCATTTACTTGTACACATACGTCAACAAACTATTTACTACAGCAAAAGTCTGATACCAAGACAAAAATGTACAGTCACGAGCACGGAGGACGTGACGTAAATGCTCTAGTAATTGAAAATTGAACATGACTTTAGTAAAATTCATCTAATATTATACAAAAAAGGCAAAATACAACAATCCTTTTGGATGAAAGATCTGTGTGTGGAAGAGCAGAAGCGTTAGTTATAACGTTACAAACAGCTCCAATTACAATGATAAGACAAATACAGACGAATCATAAAGATAATGATAATAATAATGTGGAAAAGAAATGAAGCTGATGAGCTTGAAACTTTTTAGTCTTGAAGCTTGTTAAAAGTTGAGAATGAAAGGAATAGAACAGATTTTTTTCCCTTTGCTTTGGAATGTGTTATGATCCTGCATTGTTGTTGTTCTTACATGTTATGTTATGGTATGGAAGGTAGGTTATAATAATTGTAAATCAAAGTTGAGGAACAACTAGCTAGCTAGACAGATGGATGCTCATACTGACACAAGACGTAAGTTCCATAAGAAAAATATTTTAAACTTGATTTACAAATGCTTCATTCCCCTGAGTTCTCCCCGTTCCTTTTTCTATCTTTGCCTCTGTTCCTCTTTTACACTGCCTGAGGTCTCAAGATTCCTTTTTTAAACCTAGCAGGGCTATAAACTCTACAGGGCTATTTCTTACCTCAAATTTTACTATGCAAGCCTTTTATTTCAATTTTAAGGGACAAGGTTGATAATACTACTACTATATTTTGTATGGGATTCATGCTGTTTCTTTAATCTAGATTCTAGATATATATATATTTTAAAAGGTACATAATATAGAATAATTATTTTACAATACAAAATACAAATACAAATATATTATATCCATATCCTATAATATATACTACTAAAATAGTACGAAAAGATAAAAAGACATTAGTATTTTCAGATGACGACGACAATTATTATTAGTAATCACAATAATCTGCTTACATTAAATTTCATGTAAAATAAACGAATGAAAATAGTAATACTTATAACTTTTAGTATAAAATTGGAGATATTCATGATAATAATAATAATATCATCTATTGCATTCATCAAGAACAAATGAAATCAATGTCTATAGTATTATTCAACATTATAATATTTTGTACTACAACACATCTCGATAAATTTATCTATTGGAGTCACATTGATTTTTCTTCATCATCTTCTACATCCATCCATCCATCCTCATCTCTCTCTCAACATCTCTCAACATCGAAAGATGGGCAGAGTAAACAGAACAACATTTAAACTTTGGTTTAAGATGGAGATTATTATACTTGAAGAGAATAATGAAGTATGCATACATTATCGAAAAGTATAATACAAAATATATTATTATTATTATTATTATTCTATAGGAAAGAAAAGAGATATACATCGTTCTCTAGTAAGATGAAGAACAACCATCTATCAAAACATCACACAACACAGAAACACACACATACACACTCTTACATACATTTACTATCTACATGCTCACTACATCCTCCAATCTAATTTTTTTCAGCCTCTGTTCGACCTTCAGTTTCATTTGCATTGACGGACTGAATACCCGAGCTCTCCTCTTCATCCTGAATCCTGAACAAGAAGAAGAAACAGAAGATGAACAAGAGGAAGAAATCGCCCATAGCCATTTCAAACTTGTATAAAATAATGTCTACTATAATTACTAGTATGTAGACCTGGCTGTACACTGTAAACTGTACACGTCCAGAAAAAAAAGATATTAACTAACAGACTACCGCATTTTCGGTCTCACTTCATTTTATTATATTTTCTCCCTCATCATCATCTTCTACTACTACTTTCTTCCTTATCATCATCATTATCATTATTATGATGATGATTCATCTTCATCTGGCTACTTTTTCTATATGATACATCTAGTAGTCTTGTAATTTTTACATACAATGATCAGGAAAATTGTAGTATAATTCAAAAAAGTGGAAGGATAATTTTCATGCAAATCAAATGTACGTCTTACATCACAAGAATTTCCGGTCAATTGCCATTCAGAATCACAGACAAACGCACTTGCTGTTTGCTGCACTTGAGCATTATAATATCTGACAAATTATTAATATTAAAAATTCCAAGCAGGAATATGAATCCACTATTCACCTGTAACAAATTTTTGAGAAAGAAGAAGAATTTTAATTTTAATTTTTGTTTTTATAAAACATTCCTTCCGTTTTGCAATAATAATATGTAACATAACTTGTGTATATTAGGTTTATCAAAATGAATGTGATACATATATGTGGTTACTAATAGTTAAGTATTATGACCGATTGTTGCGTATTATGTTTTATGTATGATGCTACATTAAAATCTAAAATCTCAAATGCGTATTTGTCAAATACTATTTGATGGCCTAAAATAAATAATAATGTTGAAACAAAGTTAAAAGACATACCTCTTAATCTTATTGTCCTTTTGTTAAAGTTGATTTTCCTTCCCTTGTTCTCTTCAAATATTATGATTTTGAAATATTATTTTCGTAAGCACAATGTCACTTTTTGTTCTTTTATTTTTTATTTTTTCTATCTGTAACTTTTTATGATTTACGATTCACAATCCAGAAGAAAGGTTCATGCACACTTCAAACTACAAACGTAAGTAAAGTACAAAACCTAATTAATAACAAATTGAGAACTTAATTGTAGAGTAAGAGTAAATATCTACACAGAACACAACTATCCAAAAAAAAAAATCAATCCGTTTGAAGATTCGGTCTTGCAATTTTTCCACTGCTCTTTCAAACCACATTAGCGGCGCTTTTTCCTTTTTCTATGTCACTCGAAACACTGAAAAGAAAATATTCAGTAAAAATTACTGATGATGATGACACTAATTTTATCGTTGACATTTTTTGTATTACTGTTACAGAATTTGTAAACTACACCAATTTTATGTAATTGCTAAGCAATTATATTTATTATTTATAAGAGTAAGCTTCAAACTTCAAATGCACATTTCACTTCAAAATATCGTATGATGTTTTTCACTGCTGTAGAGCGTACTTACTAAAAGAAATTCCAGTAGATTGTTTATAAATTGCAGACTCAAACCACAAGAATAATAGAAATGGTATAAAAATTAATTGTTAATTCATTAATTATAATGAAAGGAATATTTGCGGTGAACTAAACACTAATTGTGTTAAATGTTAAATGTTATGTTGAAAGTTGAAAGATTATTCAGATTTAAATTGAATCGAAAATTGAAATAGTTATTAAATAACACATTTTGACAGCACATGAAACTTGTACAAGAAAGAATGAAAATAGTTTTACACACTGTCTGCTGCTCGCCCTGACGACCTGAACTGTCTCCTATTGTTGCTTGGCACTTCTTCTTTCGTCTTGTCTTCCCTCCTGTGCACTTTCAACTAAAGTACATTAAACATTCAACGTGAAGAGTTTGGTTAGTTTAAAAGTTTATAATGTAGTCAACACACACATCTAGACTCTAGACTCTAGACAGGCATACAACATAGACACATGCATGTGGACGTACGATTGCTGCTCCACTCCACTCCTTATCGTTCTTGATATATAAGCATACATTATGTCTGTAGGTATGTGTGTGTGTGTGTGTGTGTACAAAACACAAGTAGATATTTATCCACGACCTACCTATGTATTTTAGTACATAGTAAAAATTTTCAATGACCAAACAAAACATGAGATGAGATGTGTAGCTCTTGTCCTTCCAGCAGTTACATTGTAGGGATTATACTTGAATGTAATATAAATATAAGAAACAAGATATATATAGGGAATAAGGACAGTGTAAATGTGATGTATAAGCAAGTGTTTACTATTATAGAGATGAAAAGACATAGAATTACAGGTCCGATATATCTTACATACCAAAATACAGGAATGAAAAGAAGTCTCATGGAATGAATTTAAGATACGTAAGAGTAATATATATATATATACAGGGTAAGATTTTTTAATGTTCTTTAAACTCATGGTGGCTAAACTAATATCAACTTGAGTCTTGAGTCGTTAATATTATTTTAGATTTTAGTACCCAGCACTTTTAAACTTTGGAAGTTGGAATTATTGAGAATTGAGACTTTAGGTCTAAAGTTGAAGGACTTTTGTTAAGGGTAGAACATGCCTAATCCCAAAGAAGAAATATGAAGGGATGAACACCCTGTATATTTTTGTGCGTGTGTTTACGTGGTATGTATACTTCATACAGCATGTATAAACAGTTATATATATTTTATATTTATATACCACATGTACTTTCTACACAAAAAGATGTAAAGCGTAAATCTACTCATAGTACTTTTGTAGTGTAGTAATAGTAATGGTAGAAAAGAAATTATTATCATTATTATTATTATCATCACCATCATATTCATGTGTCCAGATTGAAGAGGCCAGTCCACTTGATGCTTGATGCATCCACATTACACACTACACACGGAGCATGGAGAAACTATGCATATCTTGTATCTTGCCTTTCTGTTTATATTTGTACTTATCCCCTGTACACATTTTGTATTATAGTGTTAAACCTGGACGGTTTTGATGCTTATATAGCTTACGACAGAAATGAAACTTGTAATTGAGCATCTTCTTCTTGCATAAAGCGGAGAGTTGGGTCCCTTCGTCCTTATATTCCGTCCACAGGTTGTCTCTCTTTCTCTCTCTCTCTCGGCTCTTCACTAAGACGAGGAAGAAAAAGAAGACGAAATCTTCTTTGGGTTCCATTTCAAATCCAAACTCAACGAACCAGCCAACCTGCGTAATATAATATACAAATATCATTATGTACCATACATATGTATGGAGAATGGAGATGGTGTGTGTGTCTGCTCAGATTTTGTAAAGAAGCAGAGGGTAGAGTAAGGGTAGAGAAATAAGAGAATATAAAGAGTGGAGGAATAGAGAAGAATCAGAAGAAGAATAAGAAGAAGAGGAGAAAAAAATCTTTACTGAAGAATTTGTTGCCGGAGGGAATGGAGGTAACAGCTTTTGCTCTCTCTCTCTCTGTGTCTCTCTCTTCAACTCCAGAAGAGAGGCGAACTCAAGAACTCTTCCTTCTTTTTCTGCTTCATCTTTTACGTCCATGCAACATGTACATTATTTCTTTTACAACCTGTGCCTGTGTACATATTTATGTACAATGTACATATTATACATATTATACATAAGCATGATGTGCGTATACATACATTGGACATTAGCCAATACATAATATTAAATAGATAAACGACTAGTTTGTACTGTAGTATGTGTAATGTTTATACCGTATACTGCGCACTACTGTACACTGTACACTGTATTCAAAGTAAAATGTAGAGAGAAAAATCTCGGTTTAAAGTTTAAAGAATATTGAAAAATGTAGGTAGATTTGAAATTATATACGGGTATTGAAATGATTACCTATGTTGTATTGTGTTTACTAGACCTAGATGTATAAAGTAGAAAGGGAAGTAAAAGTTATACAGGTTTCCTTGTTTTCCTCTTATATGGAACATGTCTGGATTCTGGATACTGGATACAATAATATACAATACAACTTTGGTTCCAATCCTCAAGAACCTATACTTGCTTATTGCTTAGGTTTGAATTTCAAATTTAGTGTTTTGTATAGACGGAGAGAGCCTTTTATGTCTGTTGTTGCTTACTGGTTTCTGCTTCTCGTAGCTCGGAACTCGTACATCGTACATCGTATATCGTATGGTGGTTTCGGCATGAGTTGAAGAATAATAATAATAGCCAACAAGACATTCGTAAGGTATTCACACCCGCATTTTCAAAATATTTCTAAACATACCATATAAAATATCAATACACTGGTACTTTGGTACTTGTTAGCTGTTAGCTCATATTAGAATCTCTAGAGAAATGCTCCCTTTCTTCAGCATGTTTCTTTCTTTCTTTCTTCTAATGTACATGGCGCATACTTTTCCATACAGTTCTTCCTAAGTTCTGACCATGATGCATATCTTTGTGCTTTGTGTACAAATGAAATGTTTGACGGTTTGCTTTTACTTTGAATGTGGGATGCAATCGTAAATCGTAATAATGATAAGCGTAAATCTTATAAAAAACTTGTTTCTAATTTTACCGAAAAAGAATAAGGACAAACCACACACAATACAACAAACATTACATAATAATACCACATTATGCAGTATTATGTTGTCTGTTGATAAAATACATTACACGTTTTCTTAGCTATCGATAACCTGTTGATAAACATAAAACTGGAGTTACATTATATAACATTCAAAAATGATATCTAGTATCTGGTAGCTGGTTTGTTAGGATTTTTACATGGGTAGAGGCATTTAGATTTAAGATTCCAGCTGCTGTATTTCTCATGACATTTTTCTCCTGTTCAGTGTTTAAATTTTAAATGAGTAAAAAAAATAGTAAAGCCATTGCATGAGATGGAATTTTCCTGGTATTTTAATATAATCACTGATCACTGATCAGACATACATAAAAGAGAAAACACATTAACATACATATTACATATTATGTAGGTACTTTTAGTTGTTTTAAGTTTTAAGTATTAGGTATTAGCTACACTTATTAGTCTAATAACTAGTGCCAAGTAGAAATATTAGAATGATCGATGGAAGGATAATATTATAATATGTCAGTTACGAAATGAATTTGAATTTTGAATATATGTATTAGAATATCTAAAAGAAGGAAATCTATCGAAACAATTAAGACTCATTCAGAGGGTAGCAACCAGCAACCAGCAACCACTAGGAGGAAAGAAGCAAGCTTCTTATGAATATTCCAATCTAATTAAACGTCATTCATTAAGTAATACTCAACAAATGTGGACAAGTTGAAGAATTTCAATTTTCCTTCCCAGTCGTCTTGATTCTAGAGTTTAGAGTCTAGATTCTTGATGTTTTTGAACGATAGAATTTAACATCATGTTCTCGTAAACATTTATGGAAATTTATTTTATCAGTTTCCCAATTAATTACGAATAGCTATACACTATACACAATACATAGTACATAGAGAGAAAACGTTAGGAAATGCAAAATATTCCATTTTATATTTCAATATTCAGTGTTGTAATACCAAAGACGAGTATTTCAAACTTCAAACCTCAAACTACCCAAAAGTTTCACGCAATGTCTGGCTTATGCAACCAATAACCAATGTGTGACTACAGTATAGAGTTTAGAGTATTGTTTAACTGAGTAAATAATACAAGCACGGTAATTATTAATTACCATTCAAAATTCAAAACGATTTGATTTTTGCAAACATTTCCCAACCGTTTTACAAAACAAAAACAATTATTATTCTAGCGTACATCTAACATCTAACAGGGAAACGGATACGAAACAACGGAAAATGATACTTTTGTAAATAAACGTGACATTATTGTTACATTTTACTGTGTCTTTTTTTATAACCTATGCATAATGCATAATCGGTTACGTGTTGAGTGCTGAGTACTGCAAACATGCATTAAAAGCATAATATTATTTCAAAAAATGGCCTCATAAACTTTTGAAAGGAAATTTAGAGGACAAAAAAACGCCATTTTTGTTAAAAGTTTTCCAGTTCAGAGTTCAAATGGTGTGCCTTACGCTTTACACACTTACCCAATGCCCAATTTTGTTTGTTTGATTTGAGATAAAAACTGATAGAGAAAATGTAAATAATGCAAGAGAGACGTCATAAATTTTTTTAATAGCATCATACCATTACATTATATATTATATTGTTCTACTTACATCAAAAGATTGTGCACTGTGGATTGTATTAAAGAGAAGACATCGTCTATCGTCTGTACTTATAACAAGTATACTTCAACACGGAAAATTTTTTCATCCTCTTCTTAAAATTAGTCTCCTCGATTCTCGATAGTTTGCTCACCACATTTGCTTTGAAAGTATAACATGAAAGGCAAACTTTGACCACTTTTTTGGCTTTTCCATTTTCCATCTCCCTTATCTCAACGTGCATGACCTAGAGTACTCGATACTAGATACTAGATGCATATTGTGTACTTTAGATGCATGCATATATATTATAATATTATAGGAGTTTGGACTAAAAGGGGTTGACAGGAAATAAAGCAAAGGTTTCAAAAAATCCTCTAATTTTTCTTCTTCATTCTTCTTCACACTATTTATGTAAGCTATTAGGAAGTTCTTGGTATCTCACGAGGAGAGAGGATCCACTCAAAGCTCAAAACTCACGAGTCAAAAGAAACTTCCTGTTGAAAGCTCAAAGTAATAATACATAATACAAAATATATCACATGTCTATACAGCTAAAAATCATGGAACAAAACAAAACGTCATATTGAACCCTTTGTGCTCAGTGTTCACTATAAAGAATAAAGATACTGCGATCAGCAAAGTGGCTTGTGGCTACTTTTACTCCATCCCTCAACTTTTATGCCTCAAACTAATGTAGAATCTAGAATCTAGAGTCAGTATAGTACATTATATGCTCTATATACATATTGTACGTATTGGTTAACGTATTGTGATGTCAAAACCATCACCAATAAAACACAAAAACACAAGAAAAGGGTACAGGTAGGTGAAACCAAACTGTAAAACTCGAGTAATATAATAATGATAATTATTATTACACAATAAATAACTTTTTGACGTCCACTAATTAAAGGATTTTTTTCTGCTTGGTTAAAATATTTTGGAACCGAGTCTGGAATCTGGAATCTGGACTCCGGACACTCTGGAATCTCTGGAGTCTACAGAAGAAAAAGGGTACACTACATTTGTTGCTGCCATCTTCCTTCAGCCGGCTGAAATCACCTTAAGTCTCATTTCAAGTCTCCTTGGGTCTTCAGTCTCTAGTCTCAAGTCTAAAAGCCTAAACACTAAAATGTACGCTTCACATTGAAATGACACTTGAAATATTAATTTGTCACTCATGGATCATGGAGATTGGAAATCGAAAAATAAGTGTAGAATATGTGGACTTGCAAATTTTTGGTACACAAAATATAATGAAGCTTGAGAAAATTCTACGCTGATGACAAAGATAAGAGAACTAATAAGTATTCTTAAACTGAATTTCCACACTATCAAATTTACAAATATACCCAAGAATTGTATTTGTATTGTGTTCCACCACGACACTAGAAATGTGTTTTACGGATAAATTCAGAACTTGGAAATCTGTACTTCATTTCTAATCTTTGCTACACAAGAGGACGAAATACAAACAAGTACAAAACAGCAAGCTGTACCCTGTACACTACACATTGTACAATAAATGTTTTATAAACCATTTAGATTATTATTATGATTACTAAACCCTACATTCATTTTTGGATTTCGGAAAACCCTCCATTCTCTAGATTCTAAATTTAATTAGTGCCAGTTGACAGTGACAAAATCTGAAATCTGCCCACTGGATTTGCATCAGTTTGATAACAGAATAAATGACCATTCCATTCACCACAGCCTACAGTGTGGTAAAAATAAAAGTAAATACTCTACTATATTTAGTACTAATATTAGTATGCGCTGTTGCCTACATTACCTCAAATAATCAGATTTTCTCAAAATTCTAAACTCTAAAGTGTAAATCACTCCATTTAAAGTTTCAAGTGACAGCAATTAAAGTCTGATTTATTTTTTACATAATATGTAAGTCGAATGTTACATGATATATCCTTCCCTAGTGTGTGCATAGAGTATAGCGTGTAGTTGTTCTTTTTTATTAACGATCAGGATAAATGGGTCTACAAAAATAACGCAAATATATTACGTGTATGTAAAGCGTTGAATTTTGCAGCATGATTCCTATAATATGCACATTTAAATCAACTAGAACCTAGAACCAAAGCTACTGGAGCTAAAACTGTTGGGAAATGGAGGAAAAAGTTTTATAATTATTATGATTAAGGATTTTCCTTGCCCGGGAAATGACGACAGAAAATTCACTTGGCATTCAACGTATGTGTAATACGTGTTGTTGTGTATTGTGTACATTTGTACCTTTGAAGGTTGTAGGTATGTGCGTGTGGGCCGAAACGATTACACACTACAAACACCTCAACACAGTCCAGTCTGATGACTGACGACTTGGACTAAAAACTAGAGAACTAGTGCAAAGTCGATTTGTTTGTGAAGTACCTATGTAAGTATTTGCCCGCAACATTTACAAAACCACCAAAAACAAAGATTCATGTAACTGGTTGAAGTTTGAAATAGCCTATATTTATTCTTGCACAACCAAGAGAGAAAGAGAGAGAGAAATTACGTACTTAGGCTTTAGTTTGACTTTCTGCACTCCATACTTCGTCTTTGTTCTACGTACTACGCAGACGGTCACGGCTTTGCGTGATTCTCTGATTCTGTCTGTCTGGCTGCCTGTCTCGCAATACAGATGTCTGTGTTTTGTGTTTATCCTTTCGTAAGTACTGGAGCTACAAACTACAAAGAAGTGCAGATCAGGTTTCAAAGGAGCGAAATCTGAAAGTAATGTAGTAGCCAACAACGTAAATAATATACACAAGTAAACAATTTTGCGACGGAATCTTTCCACTTACTATTAGAATCAGTCGTCAATAATATTTCAAATAGAATATAACTTTTTCCTTCAGGAATGATTAGCATAATACTAGACGGAATGAACGAGCTAGTTGTTAGTTAAAAAGTGACAAGGCATCATCAATCATTAATCATCAACATTTTAAAAATAATTATTATGAAATGGATATTTTCTAGTTGTATCATTTCATCAAGCTCGTTTTGAGTTTCGAGTTATGACGCTTAGCTTGCTAATTATTTTTAACGCTTTCTTATCAGAATACATTATATTATAAATAATTTGACAATAATAAATAATAAAAATACTTTTAGTTCGATTTATTTAATATTTGCACAAACAATTCCAGTTATTTTACGGATTGTTGCACAGGATACCAAGTTCAGTTTACAAAATTAATGATGAAAATCAACAGCCCTGCCATGTCATATCATACTGAATAATAAACTTTGAATTGACCAGACTCGACTACACTGTACTTATAACTTGAATCTTGAGCTTCTGCCTTCTGCCTAAGGAAATTTACTGCTACAGAAATAATAATACTTGACACTTGACATTTTTCCTCAAAAGGAGTCAGTCTGTGAAGCCTTGATAATTTAGAATTCAGAAGTTGGAGCTTGCTTCATCTTTTATATCAATTCTCCATAAGAGCTGACTTTTCTTCCGTCTGCCGTCTGCCTTGCTATGGATCATCTCGGTGTCCACACTTATTATGTGAAACCGGCGTGGAAAGCATAGTAAGTTCAATTTATGCATATCTGTAATCTGGATTTTTTATTTCATTGCATAATATAGGAACTTTGAATTCAAGGGTAGACGGACAAAAACTACCTAACAAATTAACTAACTAACTGCATTTACGTCATTGTTTGTCTAGTCTAGTCTTAAAAGAATAGAAGAAAGACAGAAAAGCATACATCATAGCATAGTAGAAACTTTCACAGTTATGTAATTATGCAAGCTAGTTTTGAATTTTGAATTATAAAGCTCAGAGTGGAGAGTAGTCGAGACTCGAGACTACGGATTATAGATTATGCTATAATTGGAGTTAGAATTACCATACAATGACATGTAGTGTACAAAGTATATGTATTTTGGACATGTATTCTGGTAACACTTTGTGTGTCGTATAATAATAATAAGGAATGCAAGTTGGTGGCAGGACAAAAAGGTTAATGTCTATGTATTATTTTGAGTATATGGATGATTTAATTCTAGATTCTAGATCTATCAACCTTATTGAGTAGGTGTATGCTCCTGATACACAAAAATCTTCAAATTATACCAGTCACATGAAAATAAATCATAAATTTTCTAAATTTTTGATAAATGATGAACATTGTCTGAACAGGAGCAAGAAGTATAATTTTCATTAGATTTATTGAACTACACAGATTTTTTTGTCTCCTATTTCACTTCCTTGATCCATTGTCTGTTGTAGTATCTACGGTGCGATTTAAAATTATAAAACTATGATGGGGCTGCTCTGTACATATACTACATAATGTTGGAATAACACTTTTTTGCCTTCTTACAACCGTCCGTAGAAATATACAAAGTTTACAACTTGTAACTTGTCTCATTTTACTCATGAATGAAAAATATTCTTGCCTTCCAGGGAAAACATCATAAAGAATGAAAGTTCCAAGTTCTCATCGTTTTATCCTACATGTATGTCCAGTGTATTATGTAATACGTACTACGTCATGTATTCTTTTCTTGCTCTACTACAAAGTTCAAGATTTGAGATCCTCAATCCTTGAGTCTCGAGTTTTGAGCTGTGAGCTGTGAGTCATGAAAGTTGTTGAAAGATTAAGTTTGGCCTGGTCTGCAAACTTAAAGTCACTCCGCACCACAACAGAAACTAGCTGTCTCTCTGCATATGTGCCATCATCATTCCATTGCACTGCATTGCTATTTGTGATTATTTACAATGTAATGTGATATCTTTTTCTTGTGATATCTCGTCTTTCATCACAAACCCACTGACCTTCGCCCTTCTCCTCACTCTTCACTCCTCACTCCTGTCATCCAAACTCTTCAACTATCAACTATCATTCAACTATAATTTGTTTTCTGTACTGGTATTCCTCTTGTCCTTATGTTTTAAAACCGATATGTTTTACTTTTAGGATAAAAAGTTTGCAGTTTTAATCGTGAATCATAAATATACAAAGCTCTTGTTTTGTTTTTTTCCTTTGCAGTCACAGTATTTGATCGATAAATATATTTTACATGGAACATGATTGATTGTTATAAAATACAAACATTTTATGTGTAGGATGTAGGATTACGTTTAAAGTATCGTACCAACTTGTGAGTGTTGAGGTTCAAGGTTCAATGTTCAAGTTAGTAAAAATATTGAGTTAAAAGCAAGAGAAATTCGGAGAAAACTTTTCAAAAAAAGAGATATCTATATGAATTTGTAATTTAAAATACATGTCATCTATACATGGACATTGATATGGGCACGGACATGGATGAATATAGAATAGACTAGCGTCTAGAGGACAGATAATATTCTTTGAAGTTTGTGACGCATGTCCCTTTACTCTTCACTTTTTACTCTTTACCCTGAGAAAGGACATGAACATGATAATGCTCATGTAGTGTCAATATCATATGGTTCGCATTCGAATTTTTTTCACCCTTCTTTCTCCACTGGAATTTGCACATGTACAATGTACAGTGTACAGCGTATAGTGTATAGTGTAGAGCGTAGAGTGTGGAGACCTTGTTTTTTATATTTTACTTTATGCTCTTCTTCTTTGCTCCAATATCTGAAAACTCATCCCATTCCATTTCATTCCATGCCGTCCTTCATATGAAAAGATAAGAAGAAGAAGAGTTAGAAGAGTGGAGGGAGTTATTATTAGTTTGAAGTTTATGTTATGAAGGAAGAAAGTAGAAAGTAGAAAGAAGAAAAAAAAGTTTTTTCATTTTAGCTCGTTTCAACCATGCCATACATGTATGTGTGTCTATGTATGTATGTGTGGACGTATAGAACTTTTCATTTAGTTTCCTGTGGTGTGGTATGGCTTGGCTTGGCTTGGCTTGGTTTGGTTTGTTTTGGATTGGATCGGATTGGAGTGTCCAACTCACCCAGTTTTGCTTCCTTTCTCGACCTCATTTTGTTCTTGATGCCTACAGGGAAAACACATCACATTTAGAGAGAGAATGAAGGAAAACATGAAGTGAGAAAGCAAGAAGAGTGAAAAGGAAGAAGAAGAAGAGGAGGAGAAAATGTGGAAAAAAATGAGGAAGAGCAGAGAGGTAAATCTTTTTCTAATAATAATAAGAAACGCAATCCGTGCTCATGTAGTTTGGCTTGTTTTGGCTCTGCGTGTTACTAGTTACCAGCCATTCAATTGACGACTACACACCAAACACTACACACTACAACTGCAGTGACAGACCAGACCAAACCAAACTCCTGACCCAACAGCCAACTGCTGGCTTATTACAGACCACTTTGTAACACATACACATGAACACATTTCACATCGTTTATGCGTATCATCTGCCTCCGCTTTTTCTTCCATGGACTTTTCATTTCTCAGTTATTTTTTTTTACTTCGTCTCCTCCACGATAAATATCAGTATCTAGTATCTGCAATACTGATATCACTACTGTATACTGTACCGTTCTGATATTTGCCATCATTTCCTCTTTCCACCATTATTTTTCCTAACAGTTGCTGTTAGATCTTATTTCTTATTTTGCTTTCTCATCTCGTATTTGTACTTGCATTTGTATTGCTATTATTTCTATTTCCTCTTGAGGTCTTGAGGAAGGAGTAGGGCAATGCTTGTGGGAACACTGCCACTGTATGGAATTCCGTGACATATTGATTTATAGTGCAGTACCACGGAACTGACTTTTCCTACACTCTACATTCTACAATATTCTATATTCACATAAATTTTATCCGTACATTACATTACATAATAATTGTATCTATGTTCCCTGAACCATGCACAGATTTTTCCCAATATCAATATCAATATCAATACCGATATCAAAATATTGTAGCTTTAATTTGTACGCAGTTGGTTTCAAATTAGAAAGCAAGTAGAAAAACTGTTGGGTTATTTTTGCTCCACTTTTTGTGCTGTCCTATATCCTACATATTTATGTTTTAGCAATATTTTTCCATTGCCCTCTCTGATTTCTGTTGTTTTTTTTGTGAGAGTCACATGTGATGCGTTTTGAGTTTTGAGGTTATACTGCTGACTGCGTCACATTTGAAATTTGAAACATTGCCATTGAGAGAAAAATTAAACAACATTCGCAATTCGGAATGGCACCAAAACATGTGTGTCATCCTCCCTCCAGTCGACATTCGACGTTCCTCGGTTAAACTGAAGACCCTTGTTGTTGTTTTGACTTTCTCCAGTCCATTCTCCGTGGCTAACATCAACATTCAACATCACCAATCACAGCTGGAATTGTCATGTTTTTGTGCCAGTTTCTACTACTGTTTTCTAATATTACTCAAGTATACACACTCTAAGTCTACTATTGTACATTGTACGAAAAAGATAAGAGATAAATTGTGGATGAGTTTATTGGATGAGTGATGCGTTGGATTTATGATATACTTTTATTGATTAATTTGTTATGTTTCGAATAGAGAATAGAGAATAGAGACAAATATGATTCACATTTCAGATCATATATACGCACATTCTGTACACAATAATAATAATAATCACTGCATTGCGTGAAACTGTCCCATCTCCAATCTCCAATAGAAGGAGTTGGACACAAATCAGGAATCCGCAAATAAAAGACAAAGCTTTGAAGCATTCCTACTGACCAGTTTCTTTTGTTCTCTGAATAGTGAGTAGTGAACATTGAGCATGATGAAATATACCAATGTGAGATGCACCCATTTTAAATCGTCATGCTTGCTCCTCTGTCATTTTTGACAAATTAGCAAAGATTATTCAATGCCGTTTAGGAATTTAATAAAGAAACAATGACTTATATTTTAGTCAAGAAACTGATAGATTATCAGTTGTGTAATTAATATTTGTCAGTTTGGAATTTAACTGGAAGAGAAAACGCCGACATAAGATCAGCAGAATAATGCACAGTCCACAAATTTGGACTATGTCCAACGTCAGATGTCCACTGAACATAGTCATTTTAAATTTCATTTAGAATTTTGAAAGCCAAACTGATCTTGATCCTCTGTTATTTAATATTATTTTCAAAAATTCCAGTTCCAAAAGCGTGGAAGAGACAGGCTGTGCCCCTCCATTTGTAATTGATCCAAGAAGACATCTCAATGGACCTTTTGGTAAGTACTAAACATTCAATATACAAACATGCTTTGCCAGTATGATTTAAACTTTAAAAAAAACTTAGCTATTATCGTTCATGTTTGTGAATTTAATGGAGTGTAATTTGATTCAAATTTCCATTTTGGTTTTCTTAATAGTAAGCTTACGGAAAGTTCAGAAGCAGCATGAAGAATGTCGTCTACAAGCTTTGGAGGTGAGAAAAATCTTAGAATATTGGAATCTCAGAATTTAAAAAACCAAACTTTTACCTCAAAAAACCTTTAAAAACTTTTACACTGTCGGTCGTACTGGCAAATTTAGTTTCATATTTTCATATGCATGTTTTAAGTTTCAAAGCTCAAAGCTGAAAGCAAAGAAGGGAAATTTCGACATTCCGACATTCCAGATTTCAGACTGCGTGCATGTTTTAGCATTAGGTCTATCTATCTTGTTTCATCTAGTTTTCATGTACACTTTAAACTGTACACTGTACACACGTCATGCCATAAATGTGTTTCTTTTCCCACGCAAATTCAATTTGCTCTCCTTGATAAATATTTCATAAACTGTAAAAACAGGCAGTTTCGGCAACCAATAGCAATAGTGCAGTTGCTAAATTTCACGAAACATGTAGGCATTTCCACCGTCTACCGCCGTACACACACATGATACATGCATCAACTTTTCCCTTTTCCTACCAACGCCAACGTCAATGTAGAATATTGACAAAGAAGTAAATTGAGGAAAAAAACTCGCAACAAAACTAGTACTACGATATGTGTACTTTTTTTCTCTAAAAATTTCTTTCCATGAATGTGAAATCTGCAAAGCTTTGCATTTCCCAATACAGTTCAGTACAGTACAGGACAGCCTAAAGCATGCACAACTATGAACGATCCTTGCTTTGTGCTGCTACTACAGTGTAGTTCTATTTATTTGATATGATGTGTAGACTTTAGGCACTAGACACAAGGCACATGTACATTTTAATATGATGAAGCTACATGATTCTATTTTCAGACAGAAAATAGATGAAGAAAAATCTAGTTTACTAAAGCTAAAACTTTGCCATAAAATAAATTAGATTATGAATAATTTCTGCATACATTTGCTGCACCCAGCATAGTTTTTTCCAAATGCAATTTACTCTACTGTAAAACAAGGCGCACTTGAATTTGCTGGTACATCCCGATGAAATTACGTATCAAAAGGGGCAAGCAAAAAGAAAGGTAGAAAAGGGACTTCATTCAGTAGAATACAGAAAAATTGAAGCTATCTATCCATCCACCTGCAAATAGTCATTCATAGATGTCAGTCAAAACTGCAGTCAGTTTTCTTCCCTTTGTACTTTTGTATTTTTCACATTAACTTTCTTCTTTCTTCAACGTAGAATGTAGAATGTAGAACGTAGAAACAAAACCTATTTTGAAGTTTGGATAGAACTTAGCCTTGTTTTGCATTAATCGATAGGTAATAGGTAGAAATATAGCACAAGAGGCAAGAGGTAAATAGCTCAAGTAACCGGAACTAAGTAATTCAATTTGGGTATGTATTTCCTAAATGCTCCAGTTATGTATCGCATCGTATCGTAAATTGTAATTGAAAGCAATTGAATTTAGATGAGTCTCAAAATAGATTTTTCTGCCATTGGCATTGTGAACATAGAATATAGTCATTCAAGTTTTCAGTTTCTTTTATACTTTGTGAATTCTAGACATATGATCGCAGAATTCGGATGTAGTGAGTATTGACTTGTTTTTAGCTCAAAACCTATAGAAATAGTGTTATAACAGCAAAAAATGAGAATTAGCATTCGTAACAAATATAAAACCATGTGGATTTTACATGTGATTAGAAATTTAGTTTGTTCCAATTGAATATTGAGTGCAAAGCCGAAAAAGTGTACTATATATTATATTACGGAAAAGAATTGTGTAAGACGTTACTTGTACATTGTTGGACATTGTACATGGAAAAGCCTACAAATTCTAGTTTCTAGTTATACAGTGAAACTTCAGTAGTCATCACATTTCGCCAGGTTCAACGTAAATTATAGTTCATAAAGGGGAATTTTCAAAAAGGTTTCCTTGCTTAATTCTGCTCGTCCAAAAATATACATACTTTTGTATGGATTTGAACTCAATACTCAATACCCAATTGCATTACATTTAAAAAATATATTAATTGGTTTAAAGAATTGTTTTATCTTTCTAGTCAATTACTAAAACATTTTCACTGGTATAAAGGTGAATTTAAGGTGTAAGTTTGATGTTTAAAGTACTTTTGTAATTTTGAAAGGTGCCTTTAAATTCAAGTTTGACTGTAGATTTAGGAGATATAAGATACTGGGTATCGAAAGTGATATCCAATATGCAGCTTTGGATTCTGAATTCTAGGTTCTAGGTTCTATGTACTCTATGAAAGTATGAAAGAAATAGATTGGACTGCCAATACCCAATACAGATACATAAAGCATAAATGAGAAGGAGAAGAAAAAAGATATCCATTCATAGATTGGCCATTAGTTTTTGGGGTCACATTGAGAGTGCAGTATTATCGTCAAAGCCATTTCTTTCGCACATTTCTGAGTAAATGAGAGACATGCCGACGCGGCCATCTCGTATAATATAATATAATATAATGGTGCTGAAAGGAAAAGACAAGAGACAAGAGGGAGAAAAATATGGGAGAGGAGGATGAATAAATGGATTCAATGTTTTTACTTTTCCTTTCCTTCTCCTTTCTTTTTTTATATAAATGTACGATATACGCCAATCTTTTTCATTTATTTCCCTTCTCTTTCGTTTAGAGGAGAAGAGAGAAGCTGAGGAAGCTGCTTGAGGTTGATGATAGAAAACAGTATCAGAAGGAACTGGTAGAACAAGGCCTTTCACTTGCTTTCGAATCCATCCTCTAACATCTAACACCAACACTAATTCTGAATCCAAGTCCGAGTCCAACTCTAAAACTGAAACAAGAAATATCCCAACTTCAACTCCAAATCTGGTGAGTGCCTATAGCATATATATACAAAAAAGTTCCTCTATCCTCTATAGTCTGTATATTCGAGATATATGTGAATATTATAAAATATACATATGTGATATGCTATAGTATAATATGTACTATATATTCTACATATATGCATATATGTATATATGTATAAATTCCTGACTTTAGTTCCTACAAAGAAACAAAAAGAAGCTCAAGTACAATTCTACATAAATGTCCGTCTTTATACTCTACTCTGCAGATTCTAGATTCTAGATTCTGGATTGTAGATGCCATCAGAGTATGATGTATGCTCATGTAATTCCTCCTATTTCATGTATAAAAGAATAAAATATATTATATCCATCTTCTCTGCCTTCTTCCTTTTTTTCTATAATGACGGTAGATTTTCTTTAGATCTTGAGCTTGCTTTTGCTACTACCACTTTCCTTTGGTTGATGGTGTAAAAGAATCAATATAACGAGTAGAGTAGAGTTTAGAAGAGTAGAGAGATACTTATCGATTATGCTTTATTCTTTCACTTTCCAGATTCTGGATTCCATAATATTCTATCTAGAGTCTAGAAACTATAATCTAGAATCCAGAATCCAGATCTCATACCCCCCACGTGGTCAAGATTCAAGATATCTATATCTATTACGGCAGAGAGATGGACAAGAAGTTTTCTCCGTTCAGCGTTAACATTTTGTGAAACGAATATCAAATATTGGCTGTGGGTTATAGATTGTGGATATTAGATGTATTTTATCTATTTTACGCCGACTATATACATTTATTCTCTAACTATTTTTCATCATTACCAAAACTATTTAAGAAATAAAGATTAAGAACAAAAAAACCGAAAAACAAAAATGTAATAAAGTTCTAGATATATATTTTGTACTTTGTGTGTGTTCTTTTACTTATTTTCTCACTCTTAAAATTCTCTAAATATGTAAAATCAATCAAAACTGTGAAAGTCTATGCAAAATGCAGATAACGTAATTCTATAAGACCAAGTTTTGGAATGTGAAATATATTATGTATTAAGTAGTCATTAGTCATGTCATGGGTCATTGATAAACTCGTGGTCATCGCAATCCATAGTTTATATTTCCAACAAACTCCAAACTGTAGCAAGCGCTATCAAGGTACACTAAATAAAGTTGTGACAATCCTACATGCGAAACAGAAAGTCAGTTTACAAAATACTAGTACCTAGTTTAAATTTCCTTGATACATGGATTAAATATACAAATTTTCTGTACTATGATATGCGTGGTATTACTGTAATCATATTATGTGTCGAATGTAGAATGTAGAATGTAGAATTTACAGAGTGAAGAGTGAGTAGTGAACAAGGATTCTTAAGAGTTGGTTCCATCTTCCATCCCTGCCAGTAGGCAAATGCGTGTAATCCTGGGATAAATGAAAGAACAAAGAGCATATTGTATAGGTATGATATCTAGTACATATGCATAGCGTATAATACAGGTTGCTGATCTGTAGTTTGGTTTGTACAATGTACAATGCACATTGTAAATACATTTTAAATAGCAAGCACAAAATTATGCATACGCAAATGTCCTTAATCTAAACACGCACAGTTCTCAGTTTCAGTCTTGAGTCTTGAGTCTTGAGACAGGGCTTTACGCACAAATGAAATATTATGGCATGAAACGAAAAGGAAAAATGTGAAGTAGACAAGCAACCAGCAGAGTATGGCGTATGGTAGCCTCGTTGTAGAATCTAGAATGGAGAATAGACGTTAACGTTAGTTTTATATTTATAGTTAGCAAGCATTTCATTATACAAGGTTTACAGGGTGTTTCGTAAAATCACAGAACTTTACTCTTTTTCTGCTTAGCTACTGCTTGTCAACTGAGCAGAAAATGCTTATACGAATTTTATTTTTTACACTTGTCAGACACAGGACAATTTTATAATATACGTAAATTAAAAAAATTACTATGAAATAACTGTATCACACACAAGTTGCATTAAAGAAAACAGCTAACGTTTCAGCTAATTGTTCTGAATGCTCCAAGTCACCCTGTAGAGAAAGGATGGACGTTGTAGTAGAGTAGTTTGCGGTGAGGTTACTTACTCACTTTCTCTTTCTCGTTGGTCTCTTCTCCGGTTCCCGTTCTCTTGTGTCTTGTGTCTTGTATTTCTTCGGGCTGCATGGAGGCATTAAGAAGAAGAAGAAGAGCACGAGCATCCATAGTAAATGACTCGGAGTTAAGTAAGGTATTCTAAATCTTATCAAGCTAAAGTGCTCTTCCGCTTCTTCTCTGTACAATGTACATGTATATTATTATATACGATTATTTGACTGGAACCTGGAACCTGGAACCTAGAACAAGAAACAAGAAACAAGGAAGCTGCCGTAGGAGCTGGAACTTGAGACTGTGGAACAAACGAATGAACGCCCCGGATATAGACTTGGCAAAGAAAACGCAGTGGCAGACGCAGACAAAGAAGTTGAAGACGAAGAAGAAGATGCAAGAGGAATTCAAGAGAAATAGAAAGAGAGACGAACGCACCGACCACCGACAGAAAGGTTTGATACACATTTGCATGGTTCATGGGATCGTGTAGCAAGTAGTAAGTTGTAGCTTGTAGCTTTTCTCTGGCTGTCTATTCCTCCATTCCTCTATTCGCCTATCTATCTTTATCTATTATCTATTCCTGGAGACTAGAGATTTTGATGTAAACTTCTTTTTCCTCATTTACCATTTACTATTTACCATCCCCTCCTTAGCTGATTGTGAGATCAGTAATATCTGATACAAAGATCTATCTATAAGTTACATGGGTTATACAACCGAATACCAGACTGCCCTCTTCCTTCTGCTTTCGGTTGATTGGATCATATCACACAACACAACACAAAACACAACTAATGCTAAAACAAAAACTAAGACCAACGCAAAGACAAAGACAGGCAGATTTCTAGTTGAAATCTTTAGGTTCATCCAATTTTAGCTCGTTGCTTTTCTGCTGCATCTTCTACGGTCTACGGCCTACTTTACTGGTCTGCCATAAATATTTCATTTCTTAAGATCCCTTTATCTCCCATTTCTCTCCCTCACTCTCGATTGCTCGATTGTCGATTATGCTTTCTCTTTCACTTAGGGTTAAGACTCTATTTCACTTTAATACTCTCTTTCTCTCTCTTTCTAACAACGAAAAAGGAAAAGGAAAGCGAAAACCAAACCGAGAACGATAGCCAGTAAAGAGGGAGAATTCCCACTAATTCACATAGGCATGCAAATGAAACCAAAATTATACATCTAAAATCTAAATACTAAGCGGACACGGATATATCTACAATCTACAATCTACTCTGTATCCATGTATCTGTATTTATTTAGTTTATAATTCATTTACACTTAAAAGATGAGAGCCAGGAGCTTTTTCCTATTTCCGTTGGTTTTAACTTCAAAGTAGATGCACAAGTACAAGTACAAGGCTCTCGTACTATTCAGAATCAGGATTGCAGGCAGATTACAGTCTACAGACTACCGACTACGCGCTCCAACAACAACTTGATGTAAAGGAATATTATATATTAGTTATTCACAAAGATGAAAGCTTGGAGGATGAAGCAACAATCACAATTGCATCTCAACATCAACAAGACACAAAACTCGTGTAGATTTTGTGCGTACGTATTCACATTTTACCTACACGAATACTGAATATGTTTGCAGCTTAATGAAGGATTTGGCTTTAGGCTGCTCGCAAGTACAACGTACATGTAGAATTTAGATATAGATAAGACGGAAGTTGCAAGCCGGAAGCTGAAACTATAAAAAATTCAATCAGAATTTTCCATACATAAACATACACACTGGAATACCTAGATTCTGGATTCTAGATTCTGGATTCTAGATTCTAGATTCTAGATTCTAGATTCTGCTTTCTAATTACATGTGTGCTGTCTCTTGTGCCTTGTGCTAGATCTTGCACATTGTACAAGAAAAATCTAGCCAAAATCAACCCTCGCTTGTTAATTCTCACGTACAAAAGAGAATTTCCCATGGGTGAGTAAATGGTAAATGGTACAGAGTACAGTGTAAAAGTGGATAGTGTATAGTGGTGGCTGATGTTTGATATAAGTGTACATGTACATATGCATGTGTAATGTGTATGCATCCGAATCTGCAGCTCAAGTGCATACCCTCAAGTGAAGGTAGAGAATGGAAAATAGTAAATAGCAAGGCATGTGCATTAAGACATTAACAATTTATACCGGGAGTCGGTTGCAACGCATTATTTGCATATGTATCTGCATTGCTCGAGGAGGAAGGAATAAATGAAAAGAGACATCATCAGTATGCAAGAATTTAGGAATTAAAAACCGTATGAAAGGGGGAGAAAGTGTAGAGTGTTTAGTCTGCAGTGTGCAGTGTGCAGTATGCAGAATGCATCACGTGGGAAACTCAGATTCCAGGTTCCAGATTCCAGTTTCTCCACATTGGCATTGGCATTGGCATTGGCATTGTACAATAAAAAAGTACAGGGAGCGAATACCTAGATGTACATGTATCTCCTAGCTGCCACTCTATTTCTCTCTCTCTCATCTCAAAACACAAAACAGAAAACACAACACTTTCCCTCTGTCATGATGAATAGGGTTGGAGACAGCTCAAGTGAAAATGCTGCCAATGCTGATGATGAGAAAGAAAGAGACAGAGAGAGACAGAGAGAGAGAGGGCTGGAGGCTGGAGGAAATTATTTTACACTTGGGAAAATTTTACTGTTTTACTCTTCCCTTGCACTTCCGTTTACTTTTCCCTTTCTCCCCTCCTCCATTCATTCCTCATTCAACCGTTTTACCTTCTCCATTCTCCAGTCTCCATCCTTCTTGTCTTTGTTCCGTCTTTATAGCTTTCATTGCCAATTTCATTTCCACCCTTTGGAGATCCGCATATGTATCCAAGTATCCGTAGTGTCTAGTGTCTAGTATCTAGTGTCTAGTATCTAGTATCTAGCTCCTACCTTCTGTGATGTGCGGTTCATTCCCAATCTTGGCAGACGTTCTTTCTCACTCACTACACTCTACAGCTCCTACTGCTTTCTTGCTTACCTTTTCTTTTAAGCCGTCTGTCTCCCTCGTCCCAGACTTCTTTTTTACTAACTCCTTAAATTTATGACGAAAAACTAAGCAGCGTACCCTGTACGATGTAATGTACATTCTTCTCTCTACTTTCTACTCTCTACTCTACATTTTATATTATACAGTTTACGCGTTGTGCACTTACCTTGACTGTGCCGTGTACAATGTACATTGTAAATGCAATCCCGAGAATTCTAAAGATAAATGGAGATGCGTGAAAATGCATAAATTTTTAAACCCTTCCCGGTTTCAACCATCCAGACTTTTTTACGATTCACGATTCATTAGAAGTGAAAACGGTTTCATCCACGTGGAAACTTTTGAAATTAAAAAAAAAATGATCAAGGCCTCCTCCTCATACCCCCCAGTTTCAAGCTTAAAGGTGCAAACCTTTGTACTTTACACTTGATAATGTTGGTAAATCTTGTACATTTCTCCATGAATTAAAATATGGGTATTATAATATCCTTAGAAAATTGTTAAAAAATGCACAAAAGTAAAAGAGAATTACAAATAATTATTATTAAGGTTCTACTTTTTTATCATTTATTATTTATTTGAAATAACGTAATATTGTATCAACTATTATGTTTTCTGTTGCTCCAATGTATCTAATTTCAGAAGAGTGAAAAGCACTTCTTTGAAATGAAAAGATGTAGTATGTACTTTTCCATCCCCTTGTCATTATTGCCTCTTGAAATGAGATAAATTTTCAAATTATATATATTTTTTTGTTCTCAATTCTCGATAACGTGCAAAAGGAGGAGTATATGGAATATGGAGTATGGAGTATGAAGAAAAAGAGGAGTTTCGTAATAGACGGGGAAAAAGTAATAGAACAGAGAGTAGTGGATGACGCGTCTCATATGAGTCCGTGCATTTATAACGTGAAGTGAAGTGAGTGCGTGCTGGATTATTATTATATCATGAGGAATGAGGAGTAGTAGTAAAAGTAATATGCACATATTCTTTATTATTACAGTTACAGTTACAGTGGACTGTGTATTTACTCAGTTTTGCAATGTCTGTAGAAGTGTAGACTGTAGACTGTAGACGGGGCAACGTTCTCTCTGTGTGCCTAAGAGTATAGAGTAAAGTCTGTTGTATTACACAAGTATCTATGATACCTATGAATACTAGTATGTAATTGTACGTATGTTATATGCATTGGAGCCGAGAGCATAGAAAGAGAGAAAGAGATGAAGGAGTCTGCCACACTGGAACGAGAAAGAGAGGAAGGAGAAACGGAATGGAAAACGAGGTTAGTGAAACAAATGATGTTCATTCACTTACTTGCTCTCTCGTATATTTTCCTGGGAAGATTTAATGATTTGAAAAATTCTCTTCGACAAGATAGAAAGAGTGATAGCAAGCTTCCTGAAGAGTGTAATGGCATCATGATGGTGATGGCGATGGCAATGGTGATGTTGAGGGTGAAGACTAAAAACGAAGGCGATGATGATAACACGTTGGTGATGCGGATGCTGATACTGATTCTGATACTTTTGTCTAAAATAAAAGGACATTTTAGATACTTATAAGTGTGCACACAAGTACAAAAGAATCTGACTCCAGTCTCAATTCTCAATCCTCCAGACTCCAGATTCTAGACTCTAGATTCCAAACTTGCGACCTGAGTTTTGAGAGATATTGTGAGAAAATAAATTAATAAAAAAGAGCTTTTCATCTTGAATCTCGTTCTGGGTATTTGAATTTACTGCATCTTTCCCTTCTTTATTTGTTTCTTTCTCTATGTACTTTCACCCTTTGAAGTGTACCGTGTTCTATTTTTATTTCCACCAAAAAATCAAAAAAATATTCCCCTGTATCATCCTGTATGGTATATGGTATATTGTGTATTGTACTTTGTTTCTTAGGTCTTAACCGTGAATTTTTTGCCATTCAGCCAGTATTTAAGTAGTAAGTACTTTAGAAATCAAAACAGTAGACAAGAAGTGCAAAAAGAAGCACTAGAATAAAATATCAGAAATCAAAAGGACAAAATAAGCCGACAAGAGATTTGAGTTTTGAGCTTGGCATTTTTTTGCACTAAGGTAAATTGGGGCAAAATACCATGATTTTTTGCCTGTGTATTCTCAACTCCCATCGTTTTGTTGGGCAAGTACAAAGTACACGCATGTATAATATGTATAAGTGTGAAAAGATAAAAGATGACAAGTCTCCAGTCTCTAGTTTGTAGTCTCTACTATCTAGTCTGTAAATATATATCCAATATTCGACAGATTATTTTTTGCTCGATTACCCCGACTGCCCTTAGAAATTCAGATAGATGACCATGTCATTGAAACTAGTTGTACAAATATCGTACTCCACAGAGGTGTTAGCTTACGCTGTACGCTGCATAGTTGCTAACTGTAGACTGTAGACAAGGGGCAGAGAATATAGGGAACATCAAACGGACGTTTTTTTCCTTGTGGTTGTTGCATTTGAAAAGCAGAGTATATCATGCGTTCCCCATCGCATATCTAGAATCTAGAATCTAGAAAAAGAGAGACATGGGATACATAGGTTAAAAGAGATGAGACAAGGGAGATGGAGATTGAGATGAAAGTAAGATCAAGACGGGGACGGGGACGAAGACGAACAGGACGAGAAAGGAAGTAGTGACACAAAGAAAGAAATAATTGAATGGATGTCCTTTCAAGAAATTCCTTGTTTCGCTTATCTTTGGTTTTTTCTCCAGTAAAGTGGAGTGAAGAGTGAAGAGTAAAGAGAGTGGCATGTGACAAATGAGAAGTCCATGGAAAAATCGGCCATAATAAGTCACTGTACATACATACCTTTTCCTTTCTCTCACTGTCTACTGTCTTACTCTTTCACTCTTTTGCTCTTCACCGTTTACCCTATTTTCCCCAGTCACCAGTTTTTTGCCACTCTCTTCTCTCTTCCATTTTCCGTAAAACTCTGTATAAAAAGGGTTTTACACCCTGAAAATTTCACCTCGCACTACACTACGCATCCTGCTATACCTGGACTCTGGACTGGACTAAATCACGTGGAGTAAAAGTATTTCCGCCTATTTATCCTATTTATTATTTTTCACTGTTCATGTTATAAAGTTTTGGTCGCTTTGTCATATCTCTGGTCTGCTAATAATAGGAATGATTCTACTATTCGAAATCCAGTTTTGTATAAATTCAAAATTCAAACACATTGTTTTTTACTGGATCGTTTGTCTGACTTGCCTTGACTTGCCTTGAAACTTGACACTGAACAATTACGTGAAATTGGACTGGGTTCAACATTTAACGGGAACAAGACAATAAAATATTTTTCACAGAAATTTATGAAGATTGGTGTTTTACTTTAACAGCCTGTCCACTGTTTGTTCAGTGTACATTGTAAACTGTAAACTTTACACGGCACACATTACATGTAAAATTTCAGCAGTGCTATCTTTGGAACAAGAGACAACAAGGACCAGAGAAAATCAAAGGATAAAAGACTTTTGTTGTTTTCTTGAGCACGATGAAAGGTCATAAAAGTAAATACATTTAGAATTGAGAATTGAGAGAAAGTCTTAGCCCATTTTCCAGTTTCGTTCCCAGGAAAAAAACCATTCACAAATCACACTACATAAATGTGCGTTGTACTTGGGATAAAGAATAAAGTATATGAGTATTGAGTATGTAAAGTGTACAAATCCTGTGTTCTGCTCATTTCTCTACACTTTGCATTCTACAGTCTACAGTCTACAGCCATGGCCCATTTGTGCATGGTGCATGCAGGACTTTTAATGTTTTAATGTGGCAATGACAAAGTTCCTGTGGAGTTGGGATTCACGAAATCGGAATTTTACAAAAACAGAAAAAAAAGGAAGAAATCCAAGACTGAATATTATATAGAAAAAAATAAGACTTTTGCTTTTGGCAGTTTATGTGTAGTTGGTATTTGGGTTTTGGGTTTTACTCGCATATCGTATATCTTATGTCTTGTACATTGTGTGTAGTTTGTAGTACTTTGCATTATCCTTGTCACCGAAAGGAAATTCCTTGGTTTGGTTCACTGCTCGCCACACTGTAATTTCCTAAACCGTGGGGAAAATATGTAGAAAATTGTAGAGTGGTGTATGCACACTGAACAATTTACAAAGTACAGGATTTGATGAGCTCTAAACTGTCTTTTTGTAAATCCAGGAGGTGACAAAAAGCCGTTTTAAAGGATCAACTCGGAAAATCAAACCGATTTTCAACCTCATCTTCTTTCCAGGTTTGGAAATACAATACAGTTGTGCATTGTGCACAATTGTACTTTGTACTTGGTATTGGGAATTTGGAAGCCGTAATATAAATGACTCCTTTTAAACTGTCACATCCTCCACTGGCAAGGGCATGAATTTCAACCGAATAACTACAAATTTCAAAGAGTACCGTGAATTTGAATACTGGTCCATATCAAAAAGTTAATATCAAATAAAAACCAGATTCATAAATACTGTAACATGTATGGTGCATTTATTTTTGTATGTATATGCGTATCTATTTTGCATTGTAAAAAAACATTTATTTGAAACAAGTGTAATAAAGTTAAAAATCCTCCCTTCGGGACGATTTTATATCGCCTTGAAAGCATAAATGCTTGAGGCTCCGGAAGCGAAGCTGCTGACTATTAAAATTCGGTATGTTCACAGTTACAAAACTGCTACGGTAAAGTTCTTCCGAATTCTGAACATAATAAACTTGTCCACTTTTTTGAAAAAGTGTACGCTAGATGTCGCTACCGTCCAGTTGAAAAATTTTCCCGCTAGATGGCTAGTTTCATAGTCTCACATTGCCCCAATGTGCACGGACACCGAGCCGTATACGAGGAAAGCAATAGTCAGCTTCGCTTCCTAAAAATTGTTGTAATTTGTGCTTTAGAATTTGCAAACTTT
This sequence comes from Sminthurinus aureus, assembly GCA_034698265.1. NCBI lineage: Eukaryota > Metazoa > Arthropoda > Collembola > Symphypleona > Katiannidae > Sminthurinus > Sminthurinus aureus. Next base: position 1,160 of record JAQGBH010001452.1, on the reverse strand, counting down.
CTCCTACATTTTACTTGCACCGCACCAATTGGTTTTATTTTTTACAAGTTTGTATTATCTAAATCAAGTAATTTGTATTCATTTGAAAATCCTCTTTAGTTTGCAAATACCATGTTGATTTACACTTGATTTACAGCAAATTTCCATTTCAAAATTCCTACTTTTGATCCTAAATTGGATTGAGAGACTTAGAAACAGATTGTTTTTAAATTACAAATTACGCTAAACTGCAGACACATTCAATAAATCTACAATCTACACTGTGCCTTATTAATTATTCTAATGTCACCCACGCTCTGAAAATTTGTGAAATTGCATTGAAATATGAATACGGCTTTACGTAAAATGTATAACGTATGTGGAACTGCATACTACCGGTACGTACAATTATGATGTATTTATTACGAAACGTTTATGCATGTGGTAAGGATTGTTTGTACAGTATTTCTGTGACTGTAGATTTTTCGATGTTTTTTTACAATTCCAAGTACATCAAATAAATCAGCATAATATTTTCAACATTATCATGATTCTCCACAGGAACACCCTTAATCTTGAACTCTATACTCTGTACTTTGTGATTTGTGAGTTGTTTGTTTGAAATTTCTCAATCTTTAATCAAGTTAATTAGTGAGAGTCTCTAGGATATAATCACATTTATTTGGAGGAGGAAAAGCCACAAATTTTGTATTTAAAAGTCCAGTCCCCGGAAAAACTAATCTCCCCCTTTAAATTAAGAGACATTCATGTTTCTAGTTTGTAGTTCGTAGAATAACTAGGAACCAGACCAAACCGAACCAAAATATTACAAGAATTAAGAAGATTCGAATCACAAACTAAATAATAAGGAAAGGGGGAAGCCAGATTATGTTTGATATTAGATTTTTCGGATATGAAATTTAGATTGGGAATTTGTGCATTATATTTTGTATTTTTAGTTGTAGTGAAAACTGTAATCATTTAAGAGTACAGAATACAAGTAAATTGTAGCTATTTTGGCTTGGCTTGGATTTCTCACATGTCATATGTCACTTTGTTTATTTCTTGGAGTCAGGATCTAAATAAAACAAAATACGCTCTATATGTACAGTAGAGTGCATCAAATTTACATGTTTTGAGAAAATTTAAGTCAGGACCCCGTCATATTGTTCCTTTTGATG